>MU223621.1:122957-158912 GCA_018584345.1 Thuja plicata
AAATGCAACTTATCTTGCTGATACAGATCTCTGTTCTGCTCCAATAGATCCTTACTGATCAAATATATCTTTGCAGCACCTCAAGGATATCACTAATCCTTCATCAGAATTCGCACATTCCTTCTTCGTATCATATCCTTGCTCGCACACGCTTCTTCATGTTTCCACACTTCACACTTTTTCACACTACACTCTCTTCTTGAATTCGCAACTTGATCTTTCATATATACCCTTCAGATTATCAAGTCGGCCCAATTACAAGTTTCAATTAATAGATATTACATTGGTCGGTTGTACAAGCATTTCACAAATAAAATCCTTCGCAGGCCGACGCAGTCCAGAAATGATATTCCAGTGTTGACCAATGGATGCTCGGTGAACACTGCAGATTCTGCAAAAATCCTTTGGTAACCGAGTGAACTCGGTAAAGTCTGACTTTCCTTCACATTTTCTTTGATGACCGAGTGAGCTTGGTAGAGACTGAATTTCCTTTGTTGACCGAGTGAGCTCGGTAGTAACTAACTTCTCGGTATAGTATTCTGGAGCGCTGGGTAGACTCTGTAAATAGCTTCTCTTACCGTCTGAGCTCGGTGAACATGGTTAACTGCCTTGCTGAACATTCTGAGCTTGGTAGACTCTGTCTAATGACTGATATGACATTTGTGTAACATCAAGGACAATACACAATTAAACAATTGTTTCCAACAATATGAGTAAAGGTGACCATTGTATTATTGATAGTGGTTGTTCACATCACATGACTAGTGATAAGGATAAATTTGAAACCCTAGATCAGTGCAATGACGGTTATGTTAAATTTGGTAATGAAGCACCATGTCTTGTTAAAGGGAAAGGATCAATTAAATTGAATAACAAGATCAGATGTGACAATGTATATTGGGTTGATGATCTTAACTATAATTTATTGAGTGTTGCATAGCTGAATACTTCTAGTTACGGAGTTGAGTTCCATCACAAGAAGGCAAATATTTATGATGCAACTGGAGAATTAGTTGGAAGTGGAGAGAAAACAAAAGGTAACTTGTTCTATCTGGATTTAACTGATGAGACATGCTTCTTTGCACAATATAATGATGTTTGGTTATGGCATTAGAGGTTGTCTCATGTAAAATTTGATAACTTGGTAAACATAAGCAAATTGAAAAAGGTTAGAGGGCTGCCTAAGTTAAAGAAACCTAAAAATGAAATGTGTAAGCAATGTTAATTGGAAAAGTTGAATAAATCTAGTTTCAAGAGCAGGACTCATACTTCTGAGGAAATTTTGGAATTAGTTCATACTGACCTTTGTGGTCCCATTTGTGAGAAAATTTATTGTGGAGATAGATATTTCATTCTATTTGTTGATGATTACTCAAGAATGATGACTATTATGTTTCTTAAAGAAAAATCTGATGCATTCCAGTTATTTAAGTGGTACTTGGCAAAAGTTGAAAAGGAGACAAGTAAAAGTCTGAAATGTTTGAGATCTGACAGAGGAGGTGAGTTTATTTCTAATGAGTTTAAAAAGTTATGCAATGACCGAGGGATAAAAATACATATGTCCGCACCTAGGACACCACCACAGAATGGTATTGCTAAGAGAAGAAACAGATCTATCATGGATTGTGCCAGAACATTTATGATGGAGACAAATGTTGCACAAAAATATTAAAGAGAAGTTATAAGTACAATAGTCTATACCCTGAATAGAATACAAGTCAAGAAAGGTACTACTACTATACCTTGTGAGCTCTGATATGGATATGCACCTAATATAAAATATTTCAAAGTTTTTGGAAGAAAATGTTTCATACTAAAGGACAACAGAAATGGAAAACTTGATGCTAAAGGTGAGGAAGGCATATTCCTTGGTTATTCAACTAAGACTAAAGCATATAAGTGTTTGAATTCTAACACTAAAAAAATTGTGGAAAGTGCAGATGTTGGAATTGATGAATATGCAGAAAGAAATGAATCTGAAAGTACATAGGAACCTGAAAGTTACAAATAATTTGTCTATCTAGATGAGGAAGATTATAATACATTAACTGAACCTAAGAATGAGGTTTCCGAGAAACAGCTAGCACCTGTCGAGTCATAGAATGAGGATGTCAGGAAATAGGAGGTAATTGCCAAGCTATCTGACGGAGATGTCGAGTCACAGAATCAACCTGAATTGAATGAGAATAATGACTTTGAAGCAAGACAAGAACCTACTATAGAAAAGTATGTGAGGAGGCACCACAAACCTGATCAAATCATAGGATCAAAGGATTTTTCAGTTATGACAAGAAGTAAGTTGAGAGATGGTACATGCCTGCTATGTGATTTTGAGCCTAAAACAGTAAAGGATGCCTTAGAAAATGAAGATTGGATACAAGCCATGAATGAAGAAATTGAATAGATTTAAAAGAATAATACTTGGACACTTGTACCTAGGCCGAATGATAAAAATATAATTGGTACTAAGTGGGTATTTAGAAATAAGCTAAATGAACATGGAGAGGTAACAAGAAACAAAGCTAGACTAGTATGCAAGGGTTATGCACAAGAGGAAGGAATTGAATATGGAGAAACATTTGCCCTAGTTGCAAGGTTAGAAAGAGTCAGAAACTTACTTGCAAATGTAGCCTAAAAAGGTTTTAAAGTTTATCAGATGGATGTGAAGTCAGCATTCCTAAATGGGATATTAGAAGAAGAAGTATACATTGAACAAGCTGATGGATTTGTTGACACAAGTAGAAGGAACATGGTTTGCAAACTACACAAGGAACTATATGGATTGAAGCAAGCACCAAGAGCATGGTATGAGAGATTACATAGTTATTTGATAAAGATTGGATTTGCAAGAACCAATGACAACAACAATCTGTATTTAAAGACAATGCAAAGTTAAAGTACTTTATTGGCTAAAATTTTTGTTGATGACATTATATTTAGTGGACAAGATGTGTTATGTCAAGCATCTGCAAAAGAGATGCAAACTAAATTTGAAATGTCTATGTTTGGTGAGATAAAAATTTTTGTTGGCTTACAAATATATCACATGAAGAATGGTATCTATATTACACAATCAAAATATGTCAAGGAGATACTAAAAACTTTTGGAATGAAAGATTCAAAACCAGTGAGTACACCTATGGCTATTGGACAAAAGTTAACAAAAAATGATGATACAAAAGAAGTGAATCAAACCCTTTAAAGGTCAATGATTAGAAAGATGAAATATGTTGTGCATAACAGACCTGATATTGCTCTAGTTTTTGGAATTGTTACAAGATTTTCTGCCAATCCTAAGGAAACTCATATGATGACAGTGAAAAAAATTCTGAGATATTTGAAAGGAACACATGAATATGGTCTGTACTACAAAAGGATTGATAAGTTTGAGCTTAGAGTTTACACTGACTCTGATTGGGCTGGAAATGTGGATGACAGAAAAAGCACCACAGGTGGAGCATTTATTTTGGGAAATAGATTGGTTTCATGGACAAGAAATAAATAGAATTGCATCTCACAATCTACAGCTGAAGCTGAGTATGTGGCAGTAGAAATTAATTGTTCTAATATTGTGTGGTTGAAAATACTACTGAAAGGGATGAAAGAAGAGATCATGGAACTAGTTGTCATATATTGTGATAAGACAAGTGCCATTAATATTTCTAAGAACCCTATGATGCACTCTAAGACAAAGCATATAGCTATCAAGTATCATTAATTGAGGAAGCTAGTTCAGAAAAAAGGAAGTGAGACTAGAATATGTGAATACTAAGGAACAGTTAGCAGGCATATTTACAGAGGCACTACCCAAGGATGCTCATCAATATCTATGAGGTAAATTAGGGGTGAATCCCCTAACTGAGGCTAATTAGTTTAGAATGGTCCTGTTGCATCAAATTTTATATTCAGAATATTTGACACATTGATGCACAGGCAGTCATACTTTAGGATGCTGCCTAAAGCTGTGAAACTAAGACTTGAATAGAAAAGAGGATTAGTCATAACCAAGATGATAGGAACATCATGATACTACAGTAGAATAGAAGAATCTGCATGATGAAGATGTCAATTTCTTTGGCATTGTTGTCAAAGAGGGAGAGTTTACTAAAGAAAAAAAAAGAGAATTTACTACACTTAAAGATAAAGGGAGAGTTTACTGAAAGAGGGAGTCTATAGATGAACATAAATAGAAAGAAGAAAGCTATCAGTGTGATTACAGACACAGAGGGAGAAATGTTTTGCAAGATGAGAATTATAATGAAGCTAAGGACATTAATGAATATTTGTTCATATCAAGGAACACAGGAAGACTTTTTGGATTGTTTGATAACTATGGTTGGAAAATTATTGTTTTAAAAGTTTAGTGTTTCCATCAATGCCAAAGAGGGAGATTGTTGGAAATCTACAATGGAAACAATTTTTTTTTTGTCATTGATGTCAAACCTTAATTGGTAAGACTATTGATATCTTTTTGAGTACCATATCTATTGATTGATGAAGGAGATTTAACAAGAAGACCAAGTGAAATGGTTGATTTATGGGAAATCACAAGGGTACTTGATCAGTTGGCACATTGGCAAAGTAATGTGTTGTTTATCTTTTTGATAATAGTTTACTATGAACAGTTTATGCCAAGCAAAGTTTGTGTTGACCAAGCACTAGTGTATGCCAAGCATAATCTCTAGTGTCAACCAAGTGCCAATAAATTGCAGAGAAAACTAGTGATGACCAAGTGGAAGAACACAGTGTTGGACGAGTAGCAGTATTTTGGTAATTGTTCAGATTTGAGATCTCTGGCTGACATAGTTGATTTTATTGGGATATGTAAAGTTAATTAAGGATAAGAACAATTGGTCCACACTATTTAAATGCACAGGTAACTGTAATTAATGCATGGATCAAATATTTAATTAGTGATTTCTTTGGAGAAATAAATTAAATGTAAAGATGGAAAGATCCATTGGATCTGACCTAACCTAAGATCTACGATCTTGATTAAGAGGAAAAGATTTATTTTACTTATTTGAATAGGTATAAGATAACCTCAAGGGGTTATTCTTATTATGTATGTAGAGTATGCAAGAGGATTGCATAGTTAATTGACTAATTGACATGATCTAGCAAGAAGGCTGAGTAGAGAAGCAGAGAGTTGCAAAAGTGATTGCTTGATGGATTTCCAAGCAGATCTGAAGATTGAAATAAGAATGGAGGCCACTTAGTGAATTAGCATTAGAGCTTAATTGGATCTAGATTAGCAAAGTAAGTTTTATGTATCAAATCACACTTGTTGATTACTTTCTAACCATTGTATCAGTCAAAATCCTTTAACCAGGTTGACCTAATAGTCATTGTTTAAATACTTTGAGCAAGGTGACATTCAGGTGGAATGTTCTAAGTCCTCTAACAAGGCCACTCTTGATAGGGTGATTAAATCCTCTAACCAGGTCACATTTAGCAATCTATTTTGTAACCTTTAATAAGGTTGGCTCCTAACAAAGCTCACTTCAGAAGAGTGAAAAATTGGTAGCATGTTACTGGTGTTATTTCCCAAGTTGGCTTTCCATGTTAAATACTGGTGTCAACTTGTGTGAATGTTTATGTTGTGTTTTACTATTAAGTTTTCTATAAGCTGATTACATTTGAACAGTAATTTGCATATGTATGTTGTTAATTTATTCGATTACTACCGAGTAGATCCCAGTTGTTCAAAGTGGTAAAAATTTCAATTGGTACATCTAGACTTGAGGATAACTGATTCACCCCCCCTCCCCCCTCTCAGTTATTCTAAATTCATTCTAACAAGGATTTTTCGTGGGTTAGCCTAGTTTTACAGAAACTTTATAAGGGATTTGAGTGGGATTTGTGAACCAATGTTAGACACCATCAAGGGTGGTCTAAAGTCTAAGTTCAGATGGACTTTTGGAGCAGAGAAAGCATTTGAAATGTTGAAGAAGCAAGTAGCAACACAACCTATCCTTAGACTCCCTAGTTTTGATCAACTATTTACCTTGGAGTGTGATGCAATTGGAATGGTAGTAGGGGTGTGTTGAGTCAATAAGGTAGGCCAATAGCCTTCCTTAGTGAAAATATTAATGAAGAAAAGAAGAAATATTATTCTTATGATTTGGAACTATATGCCTTGGTTTAGTCTCTTAGGAAGTGGAGACATTACTTATTTCCCAAAGAATTTATGGTGTTTACTGATAACTAGGCCTTGAGCTACATAAAAACCAAAGAGAATCTCAATAACATACATTTGAAGTGGATGGAATACCTTCAAGCATTCACATTCACAATAAAGCATAAAAAGGGACCATTGAACAAGGTTGCAGATGCCTTGAGCAAGAGTTTGCTAATGATTCAAGAAGTTCAGTTGAAGAGCATTGGGATAGAGAGTTTCAAAGACCTCTACAGAGAAGATGAAGACTTTGGTGAAGCCTATAAGGTATGCTCTGATTTTTAGAATCACTTTTATAGCCTATTTTCTAATTTTACCTTGCAGTGTGGATTTTTGTTTAAGGGGAAAAAATAATGTATCCTAAGGGTTCAATTAGAGAAAATCTCATTCAGAAGAAGCATAATGGAATCTTGAGTGCCCATTTTGGTGTGAACAAAACTTTAGAGTTAGTTCAAAGGTTTTATTATTGGCCCAAGATGGTGAGAGATGTAAAACAATATGTTGAACAATGTTTAGTGTGCATGAAAGCAAAAGGAGGAGCTAGCAATGAAGGTTTGTACCAACCTTTTCCAATCCCTAATAGACCATGGGAGTGTGTTAACATGGATTTCATTGTAGGGTTAGCTAAGAAAAAGTATGGCCATGACAATATTCATGTTGTGGTAGATAGATTTAGCAAGATGGGTCATTTCATACCTTTTAAGACTACAAATGATGCCAGCAACAATGCACACTTATTCTTTAAAGATGTTGTATGAATCCATGGACTGCCCCTAAGTATTGTATCAAATTGGGATGTTAAGTTCATGAGCCATTTTCGGAAAACACTATGGAGTAGATTGGGAACCAACTTATCATTTGGTTTAGCTTACCACCCTCATACTTATGGCCAAACTGAGGTGGTTAATAGAGTGTTAGGTAACTTGTTAAGGTGCCTAACCAAGGAGTATGGCCAGACATGGGATGTGGTCATTCCCCAAGAAGAGTATGCATACAATGACAGTGTTAACAGAACAAGTAGAAGCCCATTTGAAGTTGTTTATGAGATGCATCCAAGGGGTGTATGTGAGCTTAGAGACCCTAGAGCCATGGAGTATAGGAGTGGTCATGTTGAAGACTTCACTCAAATGATGAAGGAGATCCAAGAGAAGGTGAAGAAGACAATACTGGAGTCTACCCAAAAGTTGAAGGCTAGGATGGATGAGAAGAGAAAATATGTTCAATTTGTAGTAGGTGATTATGTTGTGCTACATCTAAATAAGTCTAGGTTGCAGAAGGGAATGCCTACAAAACTAAAAATGAAGAGAGTGGAACCCTGCAATATTTTAGCCAAGTATGGGGCTAATTCCTATAAGGTGGATCTACCTACTAAATTGAGAATCTCACCTATCTTTAATGTGGTAGATTTGATAAATTTTAAAGGACCTTTGATAGAGATGGATGTGAACAGAGAAGAGGTTGGCAAGGATGTGGAACCTGATAAGACATAAGAATATAGAGTATTAGATTCCGGAGTAAAGAAGACTACTAGACATAAGGTGTACATGGAACACCTCATCAAGTGGAAGAACAAAATAGAGTCATAGGCAACATGGATTTTTGATACAAATTTCAAGAAAATTGGTATTCCTGAAGACATTGTGTCTATAGGAGTGACATGCCTTTCCTTTGTGGGGGAGTATGGTACAGGAGCACCTAGGTAGGGCTAGTTGGTAACCTAGGCTCCTAGATTTGTTTTGGCTTGTAGTATTCTTATCCAATCCACTATTAAAATAATAAGACTAGATAGGTCCTAAGGTGTGTTGATCTGGTTAGAATACCTAACTAGATCATTTGATGTTAAGAACTAGTGTTTTGTCCAAATTAGGGTAATGTTCCAAAATGATGGAATCTTGGTTTTTATGCTTGGTAGAGTCTAGGAGAGATAATTTTAGGTCTAATAGACATGTTAGTGCACTTGGATAAGTTATGTGGTGTGTTGACCAACTTATAATGAAAGAATCAAAAAGTTGTAAAAGTGGTCAATGTTGGCATTGACAACATTGACAACATTTATTGCCATTAAGGATCTTCAAGAAATTGGTTGTATAACTATCATAAATAGTTGGATTAGTGCCATGGTAAACTATATAAGGCCTCCCCTGAGCTATGTGTGGGGTTGGATGAATTTAGAAAATCAGTGTATGGACTCTATAATTGAGAAACCATTAACAATTGAGCATTTTGTATACATCTTGGTGTTTAATGGATTAAAATCTTTACTGTGAGTTGTGCAAGAGTTAGTTGATGTAATTTCTTGTTTTTGTATATTATTACTGTTAGTTTCTTTTTATGTTACACTAAAAACAACAATAACCTCTTCCCTTTATGACTATTTTATAGAGGAGGCACCTCCAAATGTTTGTTCATGCAAGAAAAGGACCAACTAACAGGCACTCTCTTAATACTTCTACTCTTTAGGTCCCACTAGACCAAGGGGGGATACCCTATAATACCTTATGATATATATAATATGGCACTATCAAGAAATAATCTCATAATGACTCAACATAACCGGGAGATACTAGATAACTGGCTAATTACCCATTGAACATCAACCATGAAATGGAGCATGAGATAGAAATTCTTAGCAAACTTACACAAATGTAGACTTAATGGATTTTAAATGTTTTCTTATAGGAAAACACAGCCAATTTGCAACTAGATATACAATAATACATAACTTGTCAGCTTTGGATCAGTGCTTTATCCATTGGGCTATATCCTGACCTAGATGCAATATACTGAAATGAATATTCATCAAAGATTTCAAATCATAGTACAACTATCCAAAACCCCTACTAATAATAGAATCCTATCATGTGTCAAATAAATCTATGCATTAATGAGAGCCTAATTTAATCTGATCCTAGATCAGAACTCTCAAATAAGTACATAAACATGGAGAAAACTATGCTAATGAATTAGAAAATTCATAACTCACAAGACACATAACATAGGAGAGATTGGAATCTGGATATTTGTAATATTAAATTCATAAAATCTTATTCCAGTATACAAAAATTACTCAGAGATAACCTCTCCAATAATCTACAAAAGATCTCTCAACTTTATTTCTTACTTCTTACACTATCTAGTACAAATTATACTATCTTTCCCCTCTTGACTGAAAACTTTACAAAATGTTTACAATACAAATTTTCCAACCCTTTCCAATGATCTTAGGAATACTTTTATATAATAGGATTGCAAAAAGCTTTAGATAATTTGGAATATGGACAAAATCAATGACTCAATAAGAAGACAAAATAGCCAATGGAGTGATAACCACTCTTGTTACAATAGATGTTTGACATACTTTGTCTTTTTAATGCTTGGTGATGTGACACCCAACCTTTATTTTCTTTCCCCAAGCTCTCTCAGGGATTCCTTAGGTCTTTCACCTAACCAACTAGGGCTTCTACTCACCCTAGGATCCTTCTCAAGAGATCCTGACTATTCAGTTGGGGCACATCAACAAAGTAGAACCATCCTTGCTCACTAGCTCCTCCAATCCACAATCAACCCTCCAATCCATCAAAGGCCTCCAAGGGTGTCAATCACTCACCTAGGGTTTCCTTAGATCCCTTCTGACATCTGACACCCCAAACAATACTATAGTCCTAGGTAATTACAACCCACAAGTGTAAACACACTAAGAAGCTGCCAAAAAAGGCTACAAGGATTAGCCCTCAGAATGAACTAAAAATGAGATATCTTGAAAAACCCCTTAATAGAGCCACAAAATAATCACCAATCTAGATACCCTTTTTAGAGTACTTGGATATTTTATAATTTTTAATCCCCCAACTTGTCCATACAGTCAAAGCATGATTTTAGGCTTAAAAAGAGGGTTTCAAGTGTTTCACTACTAACAGTGGCAAAGTTTGCTTTTGCCCCTCTTATGAACCTTTCCAAAGCTTCTCCTTTGTCATAGAGTTATTCTAACCCTCCTTCTTTCTTTCCACATGCTTGGATTGAGGCATCAGTGCCCACAACCCCCTCCATTTCTCGCTGTCTACTCTATGATTCCTAGCCAAGTTATAGTTGGCTTGCCTAGGGCATCACTTCATAAATTCTTGTACATGGATTCTAGTTCCAAATCCCAAGACACCATAGGAATCCAATGGTGGGAAGTGGCCCTAAAACCCCATTTTACACTTGCAGCTCTGTTCAGACCAGTGAACTGGCAAAACAAAAATGAATCTCTAAACACTACAAAATGAAAGAAAAACTTGAACCAAACCACACAAAGATCCAAAAAAACAACACAAAGCTTATTAAATCCAAAATTTAAGCCATCTAATCCACCTCTTATTCAAATGTCTTGCAAAACACAAAATTAACAAAGAAATGCTTATGCACAGTCCGTACAGTGCTTGTTCAAACTTGACCAACCTGATGAAAAGGTTGTCCTTGGAATTTTTATAGGTTCCTTCCTTGTGTTCTTAAATATTTAAGATAGTTAGAGAATTTCCAACACAAGAATGCCAAAAATTTGCTCATAGCAAGAAAAGTTGTCATGACAACATGACAACTTTTTAGCAACCTTTGCTCCAAATGGAGTTAGATTTCCAAACTTGTCCTAAAAACCAAATGAACATGGAATATGAATAAAATGATGTCAAATAACCTATCTAAGGCCTTAGGAACCTTTCAAGACCAATTTACCTATTCTAGGACCTAAGTCACCTAGTTGACAACAAATAGCAACTTCTTGCAACTTGGCCATTTTGGGCCTTTCCAACTTTCCTAAACACACCAAAGGACTAAATGGTTCCTCTTATTGAACTAGTGATGTGGCTAGCATCACTACAAGACAATAAAAAATAATCACTAGGTCTCATACTAGCCTACCTAGGTGCTCCTACACCATACTCCCCCCCCCAAGGGATTAGATTGAACTTGATGGGATCATGTCTAGGGGTATGCCAACCTTCTGGAAATCTACCTCAGCAACCTAAGTAGCCTCTAAAGTTGGCTTGCCCTTCCACTTGATGATGTGCTCCATATACACCTTGTGCCTTGTAGACTTCCTCACCCTTGATTCTAACACCTTCGCTACCTCCAACTAGCTATTAGTAGGTGCTGCAGTAGGTTCAAAATCATCATGAACATTTGGACTGATCTGAGGTAGGTGACCTTTATATGCCACCAAGTCGTGCAAATTAAAAATAGTGGATATGCCTAAATCAGAAGGTAAATCTACCTTATAGGAATTTTCTCCATACTTTGCCAATATCTTGCAATGGCCCACTCTTTTCATTTGTATCTTGGTAGGAATACCTTTTTGAAGCCTTTCTTTGTTCAGATGGACCATCAGATAGTCCCAAATAGAAAACTGAATATCCTTCCTCTTTTCATCCACCTTGGCTTTGAGTTTTTGGGTATTATCTTGGATGGTCTTCCTGACTTGTTCCTGAATCTCCTTCATGGTTTGTACAAAGTCTTCAGCCTGACCACTTCTTTGATCCATGCCTCCAAGATACCTCAATTCACACACCCCTCTTGGATGCATGCCATAAAAAATTTCAAAAGGGCTCTTTCCGGTGGTCCTATTCTTGCTATCATTGTAGGCATATTCTTATTGTGATATGATGACATCCCAAGTTTGGCCATACTCCTTATTTAGGCACCTAAGAAGGTTACCTAAGGTCTTGTTAACCACTTTAGTTTGACCATTAGTTTGTGGATGGTAAGCTGAACCAAAAGATATGTTTGTGCCAAGCTTCCTTCACAAAGTCTTCCAAAAGTGACTTATGAATTTCACATCCCTATCAGACACTATGCTTAATGGAAGTCCATGGATCCTTACAATCTCTTTGAAAAACAAGTGAGAAATATGACTTGCATCATTAGTTGTCTTACATGGGATGAAATTCCCCATTTTACTGAATCTATCAACCACAACATATATGCTATCATAACCTTGCTTAGTTTTGGGCAAGCCTACAACAAAATCCATACTTACACAATCCCATGGCTAGTTTGGAATTGGTAGGGGCTGGTAAAGACTTGCATTGCTCATTTCTCCTTTTATCTTCATGCACACCATGCATTGCTCTACATACTTGGTCACATCCTTGACCAACTTAGGCCAATAATAGAACCTTTGCACTAGTTCTATAGTCTTGCTGACACCAAAGTGCTCACTCAAGCTGCCATTATGCTTCTCCTATATTAGGTTCTCTCATAGAACCCCTAGGAACAAACAACTGGTGACCCTTGAATAGAAGCCCATTTTTCAATGTATACTCTAAAAATCTTCTATGAAAATGGTTTTCAAAGTCCATGCATACCTTGTAGGCTTCAAAAAAGTCCTTATCTTCTTTGTAAAGATTCTGAAAACTCTCCACTCCAATGCTATGGAGTTGAATCTCTTGGAATTTCAAAACCCTTCTACTCAATGCATCAGCAACCTTATTCAATTGCCCCTTCTTATGCTTGATTGTAAAGGTGAAGGCCTGCAAATACTCCATCCACTTTAAATGCTTGTTTCTCAACTTCTCCTGTATGTTGATGTAGCTAAGAGCCTGATTATCAGTAAACACAACAAATTATTTTGGCAAAAAATAGTGTCTCCACTTCCTAAGACATTGGAATAAGGCATAAAGCTCTAGGTCATAGGATGAGTACTTTTTCTTGGCCTCATTTAGCTTCTCACTATAGAAGGCTGCTGGCCTACTTTCTTGACTCAAGACCCCCCTACTGCTAAGCCACTTGCATCACATTCTAAGGTAAATTGTTTGTCAAAACTAGGCAATTGTAGGACGGGTTGAGTGGCTACTTGCTTTTTCAACATATCAAAAGACTTTTTAGCCTCTAAGGTCCACTTAAACTTAGACTTAACTCCCCCCTTTATTATATCAAGTAAAGTTGCACAAATACCACTAAAATTCCTAATGAACTTCGTATAAAATTGGGACAGTCTATGAAAGCTTCTTACCTCAGTAGTTGTGGTAGGTGTTGGCCAACTTATTATAGCAAAAAATTTCCCCTTGTCCATTTAAAAGGATCCTTTAGACACCACAAAGCCTAAATACACAAACTCTTGCTTGAAAAAGTCACACTTCTCCAAGTTGATGGCTAGCTTCTCTTCATGAAGCCTCTTCAAAACTACCTCTACATGCTTGACATGTTCCTCCTTAGTCTTGCTATAGATGAGGATATCATCTAAGTACACCACCACAAATCTTCTTGTGAAGTCTTTGGGCACTTCATTCATGAGCCTTATGAATGTGCTAGGGGCATTGGAAAGACCAAATGGCATAACAAGCCATTCATAGAGACCATATGTAGTCTTAAATGCTTTCTTCCACTCATCCCCCTCCTTGATCCTTATTTAGTGATACCCACTCTTCAAGTCCAACTTGGTGAAATACATAGCACCTCCTAGACAATCCATAAGGTCTTCAATTCTTGGAATAGGAAACCTATACCTAATTTTAAAATAGTTAATGGCCCTTGAGTCAATTCACAACCTCCATTTTCCTCCCTTCTTGGATGCCAAAACCAACGGGACTACACAAGGACTTATGCTTTTCTTTATCAAACCTTGGTCCAACAATTATTGGACTTGTCTTGCTACCTCTAGGTTTTGATCTGGAGTGAGCTTATAGGATTCTTTATTTGGAAAAGATGCACCTGGTACAAATTCTATTTGATTACTTATAACCCTCCTAGGAGGTAGGGAGGCTGGGGTACCATCAGTCACTATGTCCTTATACTTTTCAAACAAAGTTTGGACCTCACTTGGTAAGGGCTCCTTGACTGATTTGTCTTCATTTGTGGACTTTAGTATCACTACAAATCCTTGTCTTTCCTTATGTTTAAGGTCCTTTACAAACTCCTTTCCACCACATAGTAGCACACTAGGCAATTGGGATTGTGGTTCATCCCCTTCCAACAAAGACTAAATTTTGAAAGTCTTGGCTCCTCTTTTGAAGGTTATGGCATTAACCCTACCATCATACACAACCTCCCTATCAAATTAACAAGGCCTCCCTAGCAAAATATGACAAGCATCCATGGGAAACATATCACACAACAACTGGTCCTTGTAGCCTACAATAGAAAATTCCACCCATGTTTTCTCATTAACCAAAATGCTTTGCCCTTTGTTAAGCCAAGTGACCTTGTAGGGGTTGTTATGGGGAATCTTCTTTAGTTTGAGCTGAGTAACAACATCCTATGATATCACAGTATCAATTGATCCTGAATCAACCACAACCTTGCACACTTTCCCTAGGATCTTGCATTTGATCCTAAATAAGGCCCTCCTATGTCTAGGCTCATTAGGGACTAGTTTCTTAATCAACACCTTTCTAAACATGAGGTTCTCACCCTTTTTTAGATTCAATGTGGTCTATGTCAGCATCCTTGCAGCTTACACTGTCCTCTTGGGCATATGCCCATCTTTTGTCTTGATTTGAAGAAGAGGGCTTGTCCAGGCATCTATAGGCAGGATGGCCTAGCTTCCCACAATTGTAACACTTCATGGTTGCAAAATAAGAGTTGTTCCTACCTCCTCTACCTCTGCTTGATCCTCCTTGATTTCCTCTTCCTCTATTGTAACCACCCCTTATAGAGTGATCACTAGTTTTCTCTATGAGCTTGCTCTCCCCTTGGTTCCTTTGTTCACTACCTTTCCCTTGGTAGCCTCCCCTTTGACCTCTCTGATTTCTTCCCTTGCCTCTATCCTTGAAGTTAGAATCCCCTTTTATCTTATTGTTTTCTTCTACCTTCATAGCTAGCTGATGACATATTTGGACAGTAGTAGGGGGCCACAAGCTAAGCTCCTCTTGGATACTCCACTTCAAGCCCCGTAAGTACCTGGCCACCTTGAGTGACTCCTCTTCTTGATTCTTGGATCTCAAACATAACCTCTAAGATTCCTCAGTATAGGAGGTTACATCTAATTCTTTTTGCTTCAATCCTTGCCTCTTTTTATGGAGTTGGATCTCAAAGTCTTCAAGTAGGAAGTTCTCCTTTATCTTGTTAGCCATAGCACTCCAATTTGCTATTGGATTCTTACCCATGCTGACTCTTTCATCTTGCACATATTTCCACTATGTTAAGGTTGAGCCTCTAAGCCTTGATTTAGCCACCTTAACCTTTTGTGCCTCTAAGACACTCTCACACTCAAAGTGATTCTCCATGCCATCTAACCAATCCATGACTACATGAATATCCATCTTACCACTAAAGAGTGGCACTCCTTCAAAAGCTTTACCTCCTAGGGCTTTGATAGCCTTCAAGAAGGGCTCTTCTTGCAAGATAGGATAAGTTTTAGGTACAATGTCTTCCTCTACCACCTTCTTACCCTTCCCATCTTCTTCTTCCTCTCTTTTCTTAGCTTCCTCTGCAACTGCATCCAATTTTTCCTTCACCTCTTGCAGTGATTCTTCAAGAAGTCAATTTCTTTTCCTTTGATCATTAACCTCTTTGGCTAATTCCACATTAGTCACCATCCTGGATTCACCCACTAACTCTTCAGCAACTTCAGACATCCACTGCTTCTTCCCAAATCTTTAACCTACTCTGATACCACTCTAATGTGATACCCAACCTTGCTCTTCTTTCCCCAAGCTCTCTTAGGGCTTCCTTAGGTCTTTCGCCTAACCAATGAGGGCTTCTACTCACCCTAGGATTGCTAGGATCCTGCTCAAGGGATCCTACCTATTCAGTTGGGGCACATCAACAAACTAGAACCATCCTTTCTCACTAGCTCCTCCAATCCACAATCAACCCTCCAGTCCATCAAAGGCCTCCAAGGGTGTTAGTCACTCACCTAGGGTTTCCTTAGATCCCTTCTAACATCTGATACCCCAAACAATACTGTAGTCATGGGTAATTACAACCCACAAGTGTAAACACAATAAGAAGCTACAAAAAAGGCTACAAGCATTAGCCCTCAGAATGAAATAAAATTGAGGTATCTTAAAAAACCCCTTAACAGTGCCACAAACTAATCACTAATCTGGATACCCTTTTCAGAGTAATTGGATATTTTATAATTTTTAAACCCCTAACTTGTCTGTACAGTCAAAGCACACTTTTAGGCTTAAAAAGAGGGTTTCAAGGGTTTCACTGCTGACAGTGGAAAATTTTGCTTTTGCCCCTCTTGGGAACCTTTCCAGAGCTTCTCCTTTGGATTGGAGTTATTCTAACCCTCCTTCTTTCTTTCCACATGCTTGGATTGAGGAATCAGTGCCCTCAACCCCCTCCATTTCTCATTGTCTACTCTATAATTCCTAGCCAGGTTACAGTTGGCTTGCCTAGGGCATCACTTCATAAATTTTTACTATGCTTTTCTTGGGCCCTCCTACAATGTACATAGAGTGCATGAATTCTAGTTCCAAATCCCAAGAGACCATAGGAATCCAATGTCGGGAAGAGGCCCTAAGACCCCATTTTATACTTGCAACTCTGTTCAGACCAGTGAACTAGCAAAACAAAAAAGAATCTCTAAAACACTACAAATTGAAAAAAACTTGAACCATAACCACACAAAGATCCACAAAAACAACATAGATCTTATTCAATCCAAAATTTAAGCCATTCCACTTCTTATTCAAATGCTTTGCAAAACACAAAATTAACAAAGAAATGCTTATGCACAGTCTGTACAGTGCTTATTCAAACTTGACCAACCTGATGACAAGGTTTTACTTGGCCTTTTATAGGTTCCTTCCTTGTTTTATTAACTGTTTATGATAGTTAGAGCATTTCCAACACAAGAATTCCATAAAGTTGCTCATAGCAAGACAAGTTGTCATGACAACATGACAATGTTTTAGTAACTTTTGCTCCAAATGGAGTTAGATTTCCAAACTTGTCCTAAAAACCAAATGAACATGGAATATGCATAAAATGACCTCAAATAACCTATCTAAGGCCTTAGGAACCTTTCTAGACCAATTCACCCATTCTAGGACCTAAGTCACCTTGTTGACAACAAATAGCAACTTCTAGCAACTTGGCCATTTTGGGCCTTTCCAACTTTCCTAAACACACCAAAGGACCAAATGGTTCCTCTTATTGAACTAGTGATGTGGCTAGCATCACTACAAGCTAGAATAACAAAGAATCCCTAGGTCTCATACTATCCTACCTAGGTGCTCCTGTACCACTTAGTACTTTCATCTACTTTAAAGTTGTTCGGAATGAGCCTCCTGGAGTCTGTTGTCTTTGATGTTGGTGATGTAAGATATTCATTCTTACCTATATCATCCAATCTGTTAGGCCTCATTATCCACTTGCATATCATCACCTTCTTCTGGATCAACTATAGAGTACCTGTCCTTCCAAAAGGTATACACCTCATCATTTGGCCAAGCAAAGCTAAGGACCTCATCCTTTCTGTTATAAATCTCCTTCCAATTGACGCTTTGTCAATATCATCTAACCAAAATCCAAAAAATGCTCTGGCCTTATCGACTATTTCAACTATTTGAACAAACACAGTGTACTTTCTAGAGTAATTATGCTATTTGTTCTTACTGTCAGTCCCTCATTCATTTGCCTATACCATAATTCTTCATCTTTTATATCTCCATTCTTCTTAAAAATATTTGGGAACATCTCATACTGGTCCTTTGAATATTCCTTTTTCAAGGCCACTACCTTCCTTACAACAATGCTCCTTCTTATATCCATGTCCATTAGCATTTTGACACATTCATAAGTGCCAGTTAAGATAATGTCAACATTGTTCTTGTTTTTGCAAGTGGTGTGGAATAATTTCAATTCTTCTTTCTTCCCCTACCATCTATTTACCATTTTGTCCAAATTTTCTTTATCTGCATTATATTCATTCAATATGTTGACAATTTTGTTTCCTTGTGAATAAATGGCAGTAGGAACCAATTCATGAGTACAATGCATGAGGGTGTTGTGTATTTTGTCTACATATTTTTGTTTCACCCATGCCTCTGCTTCCTTGAAAGCTGCAAACTATTCAACCCATTCCTTCCTTGACTTCTCCAACTCTGTTCTTTTAGCAATCAATATTTTTTTTTCTTCCTCCAACTCCTCTAGTGTGGTTGGGTTTGATGGTTTAGGGGAAGGAGGATAAGTGATGATTGGGCTTGATGATGATGGCTGATGAGGATCTTGTGTGATCATCCTCTGAGGAATAAACTGAACTGTTTGTTTTCCTTCAAGGAATGTAATTCTATTATCCTTTTCAATTGATTTTCTCTTCTCACCATTATAAGCCTTCATGACAATTTCATATTTTTCTGTTGGGATTTTGAATGCCTCTTCTTGTTTCTTAGCCACCTTTAAACTCAATTTTTCTATTTGTAGAGTGAGGTTAGCTACGTCCACACTTGATGTATCTGATACTCTTCTCACAATAAGACTACCCACATCTTCAGCCTGATTACCTTCATAGGATACCTTATGGCTCTTCCTTTTTATATGCCACATGACAAGGGCTGCATGATCTTCACTAAATCTCACTCCCTTGGATTTTTGTCTTGCCTCTATCTCATTATCATGGTCAGTCTTTGTTTCCTTTCTCACATCATCAAAGACAATAGCATCTTTAATATCTGACTCTGGAAGTATCAATACTCCTTCCTTCCTGACTAGTGCCCTTCCTTCCTCAGGAGTTAACTTTTCAAACTTAGATATCATTTCTTGTTTGACTTTGTTTTCAATCTCTTCCTTACTCCTTGTAGGTTTCTCATTATGCTTTTTTTGACACCTTTCTTTAAATTCATTTATGTGGGTTCTCCACAAAAACTGTAAGAATGCCCTAGCCTTGACAAAATTGTCATCAGAAAGAAATCCATTGTTGGCTTGTTGAGTCAAGGGGTTGTAATCACCTAAAAATGGTCACCTAAACCCTAGACCCCCAATATCAGCAATTAATCAAGAAACCTTAATCTTGATTATTCTAAGTCCTAAATCAAATAGGAAATTCATCATATTCAAACTGATCTGACCTAAGCCTTAGGTCCTAATCAATCATCTTACTTGATTAATTAATTAATTTCTAAAATCACATTACATTGGCAAATAAGCTTTATACTATTATTTAATTGATATTCTAATATATTAATTAAATAAAAATTACAAAATTGTCAATTAAATAAAAAAGGAATTAAATTAATTATAAAAACATAAATGTGCATTCAAAATCACTTAATTTATTAAAAATGCATATGACATCATCAAATTCAGTTGACTGGTTATCAAAATGGAAACAATCTAGTTAACTGATTCTCCACTGTTTATTATTTTGGAAATATTTCAGTTAACTGAAAACTGAATATGGATGTTTCCAAAATAACTGATTACTTAGTTCAGTCAATTGACTCTCTCAGCCAATAGAATCACTTGCACATGGATTGTGCTTCTTCAATCGAATCTAAGCCACTCTTTTTGTTCGATCTCGACTGTCAATTCGAGAGAGATTTCTATAAAAGAGAAACTCTTTTCCTTCACAAAGGAACCCTAACTTTCTTCTAATGTTACTATACTGCATTTTCTTCCCTTTTATTAGTATTTATCATTTACCATTGTTTTTTTAATTTCAAGCATGCAAATCTAATCATTAGAGCACATTCAATTTGGGTTTTAAAAAAAATCTTTCACTTTTCAATTTGGTGCTTCTAAAATCAATCTTAAGTAGCTTGGATGAACAACAAATGACATATGCATATAATCTTAGATTATTTATCATAGCTTAAAATTCTTCATTTAGGTCTTCGATGTAGTCACTGAGCTTGAGATGATCTGAGAGCAAGCTCATACTACTGCCTGCTAGAAGGCAACAGATCGACTCTTTCAGACATGCAAGATGAATTAATCAATATTCATTTATGTATGCAACTGAAGTACAATGAACATGTTGAAGTGTACTGCTAAAGTAGAGGTCCACTTTTAGCATGCACATTTTTGGCACCCACCATGGGGTAGAATATTCAATTTCTGGCCTCATTGTTAACTTTTGCATTCAATTCTATTTGTTGTTTTGATGTTGCATGCAGGTTTTCAATTATTTGATCATATCTCCTAAACAGCTTGGAATCTATTTATGAAATTTTTTTTGCAGGTTGGGGATGGTATCAGGAGCCTACAGTCCGAAAATAAGATTTTTTTGATTACTTTTGTGTGATTTATATTTTTTTAATGATATTTCATACAAAATAAAGTTTGAGTGCAAATTAGCAAATTTATTTAAAAAATTTACATTTCTGGAAAGCTCTTCAAAATCTAAATGGGTTCTATTCTTTGAAGTTTTTATTTTCATGACAAATAATGACCCAAATAAATACAACTTTGAAAACTAGTATGTTTTGAAAAATAGGGTCCCTAGGGCACAAATTAAAGAATTTTTTAAACATTCTTACTTTTCTGGAAAGCTCTTTAAAATATAAATGGGGTCTATTCTCTGAATTTTTTATTTTCATCACAAATAATGACCGAAATAAATACATCTTTAAAAACTGGTCTATTTTGAAAAATAGGGTCCCTAAGGCACAAATTAAGGATTTTTTTGAAAATTCCTACTTTTTTGGAAATCTCACTGATTTTTAAGAGGGGTTATTTGTTTTCATTTCTATTTTTCTAGTCTAGAGATATATCTAAAAATTTCATCTTTATGACTAGGTAAAAACCATTAAAAAATCAAGGTGCACTTTTTCTAATTTCAATTGATTTGTATGCTTTTCCTTTGTATGCATGTTTTCTGTGTTACTGATGATCTATGTAGCACTTTAGAAATCGTGGGATGAAGACAAATTGAGAAAACTACTAATGTGTTTGATGCAGGATGTTGAAAAAGAAGAATAAAAATACAAACTACTAATGAATCATCTTGCAGGTTGTCTTTGATCAATAGAATGCAAAACATTGTGCTTGCATTTTGTTTTTGATTTCTTAAAATAGGAACCCACATGCAAGACTTCTTAAAATGAACATTTTTTTAATGTTTTAGGAATGACAATAATATCAAGAAATTATGCTCTCGCCCTTTTGGGATGATCAGAAATCCAAAAATATTATTGTCATTTTCTTATTCTACTTGAAGTGTCTTCTAGTTTTGTAAACTCAAGAAATTGCATGGACGTATCCTCTCCCCTCGCCTTCACAGATCTTGGGTGTAAGAGAAATCCATACAAATCCTTTAGCATGGCTACCTCCCGAGTGCTTTAACAAATTCGGTGAGAGTGGATTTTCCAATTGGTAATAGGCTAAAGCCAAGCCCTTACGAACCGATATATAAAAAATGTCATTGTGATTAATGTCATAGTGAACAGGTGTTGATTGCATTATACTGGGAAGAAGATCTCCCTTAGTACCCTTGTGGTGTGTTAAAACCTACAGAACGTAACTTCTGTAGGCTGGGAGGCCTCCATAACGGACCTAATCTGCCACAAGTATAACCACCTGAACGGATGCCTCGGCTACACACTTTGTTCTAGTAACCAAAATCCCTCTATCTATTGGTGCAGAAGGTAACAGACTGACTAAGATGTCCCACACTTTCATGGCTCTTAGTAGAGACAATAGTCCCTTGCGAAGTGATTACCCTTGGGATTCGAAGCTTGGTGTGCTTGAGAAGTGAGTGCACTATAAGGAGGAGCCCGTGCCTCCAAGCTTTTAAGTTGTCCACTATGAGTAGGCGTGGCTAAACTTTGGTTCAAGTGGGAATTCAACAGATATTGCCTTGGCTATCCTAGGATTGTGGTGTATCTGTTATTTTTTTTTTACAAAAAACATTCTTCTTGACGTGTCTTGCGTGGGTGAAGCATCAAAACAAACAAACACCATAAAATTCAAAATGAACATTCAAATCAAACATCAAACTGATCATTTAGATTTCAAATCTGCACTTCTAGGTGTTAACTGTCAACTCTTGTCTGAGTTTCTACATCTTCTATCAAACTTTGGAAATCTATCAACTTGCTATCTGAATTGCTCTTCTATTGTGAAAGTTCTTTCCAAATTTTCACCAGATCTATATTCTCATCAACATCATCTACTAGTCTGTCTTTGACTGCAATTTGTTGACAGTCTGACTCATTGCTATTTTGAAATCTAATTTCATTGTGCTAGTACAAGTGACTTGTTACTTTTATCATCTTTGTTTGTGTTATCCTTATCTTGACTTGCGAGAGCGGGTTCGTTAACCTTGACTCAAGATCGGAGTCATTGCTTCTCCCTTTTAGTTAGACTTTATCTCCTTTGTCCTTTGGTCTTGGACTAAATCAACACTTTAGATATCACTTCAGCACCTGATAGTCAATCAATCGATTCGTCACACCTCCTTTTCAATCTTCTAAGAAAGTGCATCAACCCAATATTACAATGTCTAAAATCAAATGGGCTAAACCTTATGGTCCTAACAATGCATAAGAAGAGATTCTTACAGTAGCTTTATCAAAACAACTTCAAACTATGCAATCTAAAATCCAAAAATTAAAGGGAGAAAGGATACACCATCCAACAAATCCTCATCAAGCTCAATCTATCCTTTTCTATTTGATCATTATCAAGCGAGTGGCTCCAAAGCCCTAAAAGATATTAAATACAACATGAAGTCTTCCTCCAAAGGGATTAGTAACATCATGAAAGAAAAACCTTGGGTTAAATGCACGAGATACTTCACTCCTTTAGGGCAATCTTATGAATCTGCATTAGAAGAACTTCTTGATAATGATCTCATCACATTACCTCAAGCCACATCACATGGACAAAGATTCTTGAGTACCTATTGTGCATATCGTCAACATAATGAGCATAAAAGTTCATCTTGCATGGAGTTGAAACATAAAATCCAAGATCTCATAAATGATGGCATAATTGAAGTTGAAAATCCTAATTATTCATCTAATCTCGAGCATGATTAATATCAAGAATCCATGTCTAGCAATGGTTCGTAGATCACATCTACTTCTTCTTCCATTCCTCCATCTCCTAAAGCTTCAAAACCAGCCACACCATCTCCATCAAGAACTGAACCTAATGACGACTATGTCTACTCTCAAGGACTACCTCTAAAAGACATCCAAGCTAATCAGCATACGACTGCAAGTCTTTCTCAGGCTTCAAAGATCATAGACCAAAAGTGTCCATGTGCTTCAATTCTTATCATTCCTACTCCAAATGATTGTCCATCAACATGTCAAGAATCCCATATGAAGATCAAAACTCCTACCTTGTCCTTAGAAGTGGCTCCATGTCAAGAGGGCAATCTAAAGTGTGATGAAACACATATCAATAATGATCAAGATCAAGACACCATTCATCCTTATCCAATGGTTGACCAAATTCACATACCTCAAGAGTCCCATGATGATTTCATCATCCCCTCCCATTTCTTCCTAGAAGAAACTCTTACATCTCCTATATCTTATCCATCCCCCAAGAAAGATCAAGATATCCTTTCCGGTATCTCTAATGGGCCTATTGAAAATCAAGAGAAAGGTACCCTTTGTACACCATCTAAAGATCCTTGTCAAGATCAGAGCATCCCATCATACCCTTGTCATACTCTTCCATATCTAGAAACTATCATTCCTCTAAATCCCTTGCATAACAATAAATCCCATCAAGCTTTAGTTGCTCCTATCAAAGCTACGTATGCACCTATTAATAAATAGATGATTTCAAAAGAGAAGAGCCTTGATCATGCAGCTCACTCTAAAGATGTTGGTATCCCTTCCACACCTTATATCCCTCCATTCAAATGTAAGCATCAGCCTTCTCCATCTTCCAAATCCATTCTTGGTCCCTATATCCCAAAGCTGAAATCTTCAAACCTTCCATCTATATTGGGTCCTTATATCCCTCCATCCAACGTTTCTCTCACTCCTAACTTGTCATCCACTTACCCTATCCCCTATCAAGATCAACAAAGACATACATCCTTGAAATATCCTTATCAACCAATCCATATGAACCAGTCATATCAATCCTATTCATCCATAATCCCCAAGTCTTTTGGAAGAAATTTGGATGTGCAATGAAGATGTCATAAATACAAGAATCCACTTACATATGAAGATCACTATGTCAAATCTAATCGACATGTGACTACAAAGCAAAAGGAAATATTGAAGAGACCACAAGGGTCCACTGAGAAAAGAATAAAATCAAAGCAAATATGGGTTCCTAAATCCATCATGGAAGAATTGCGTTCTTAATCTAAGGAAAGATTAAAATCAAAGAAAATATGGGTTCCTAAATCCATCATGGATGAATTGCATTCTAAATCATTCAAAAGCAAAGGAAAATCAAAAGCTTTGTTGATTCCCAAGTCTCTTCCAAAGGACTTGGATACGAAAAGAAAATCAAAAGTTATGTGGATTCCCAAGTCTCTCTTAAAAGGCTTGAACAAAAAGGAAAAGTTAGAGTTGGCATCCAAGCTTCCAAAGACTTCCACTTCATCTTCATCTAAACATCTCCCATCTTCTAACTCTATTTTAGGTCCTCATATCCCAAAATCCATTACCTTGAATACTGTATCCATCTTAGGTCCTCATGTACCAAGATCCATATCCACTCATACATCAAAGTCTCAAGCTATTCCATCCACTTTTCCTCCATTTGTCCACTACCCTTCAAGGGGTGTGTCAATGTTGATCTTATCATCCATCTCATATCCTTCCATCCCTCTTATCCAATCCCTCTCATAAATCCTTGGCTACCATCTACCTTATCCTCCATATCATTTCCCTACCATCACCTTATCAACATCTTTTGAGCATACTTTCAGTGGCCTTGGCACATCATAGAATATCTTTCAAAGGAGCACTATCCAAAGAGCATCAAGCTTAAGTTCCTCCAATCAAAAAGTACACAAAAAGTAAAAAAGAAAAAGAAAAAAAAGTGCCTTGGTGAAAACCTGGTAAATAGGCACCTTGGTAGAAAAAGTAAAGATAAATTAATCCATCCTATGGTGAAAACCACTTCTTTTGGGGCCTTGGGTAAGTACCGTGATGAAAACCTTGCAAATAGGTGTCATGCGTAATTCCTCCTACTTGCACTCTTCACTTGGGGGCAAGTTCCTTCCATCTCATCTTATCTATCATATCTTACATCTAGCAATCTAGTGAGCATCCATGTTCCTTCTACTGTTCTTGATGAGGTTGAGCCTATCCATGAACACCATGCATCTTGACATCCATTATCCTTTCCATCAACCTATTCACTTTCTCTCATCCACGACACCCTATCATGATCTTTCTTATCCCAAGCCTACACTTCCTATCTCTGAGCATCCTTTGCACTAATCCCAGAACATCCGCTCATGCTTCCATCACTCTTTATCCTAATCATGCTATCTTATCCTATCATATTGACTAACCCCTTGGTCTTGATCAAAATAAAAAAAAAAGCTCTTATAAGTCTCTTGACATGTCCATTCTTTTGGACCACATGCTTTTCATGACATCATGTCATTATCCTATATGCTATCTAGCACTGCAACCTGATCCTACATTGCTATATTCTTTTTTCCCTAGCTTGGGTAATCTTAAGGATATTGTCTTTGAGTGTTGCATTCACCCTCTTCATCCATCATTGTCTATTCTCCTCATCCATCAGGTTTTTGATCCATCTGTAATGACTTCTACCTTGCTAGACATTGGGGGAAAACCAATGTGATCTTGCTTGAGATTGATTAATCTCTAAAAAAATTAAAAATTGCAAAAAGTACTAAAAAATGATCATCTTGGTGAAAACCTAGCAATAGGCACCTTGATGCATCAATCAAAAAAATCAAAAAATGGAAAAATACAAAAAAAAAATTGAAAGAGAAGAAAAAGTGCCCTGGTGAAAACCTGGTAAATAGGCCCCATGTTAGCAAAAATAGAATCTCTTCCAAGTAGGTGAAAACTTGGTAAAAATGCACCTCTTGTACTCAACACTCCATCTATCAATGCTCAATCTTGGCATCAATCCTTTGCTTTAGTTTGTACATATCTTTCAGTCACTTTCGTGACACTCTAGTTCTTCTGAGAACCCTCCTGGCTTGAAATTGATCTAGAGTCATAACCTAGGGGAAATCAAATTGTATTTGTCCTTGCTGCATGAGTCAAGTAAGTTATTACTATTTTCTACTTGGGGCATGTGTCCCCAATTTGATCACATCTTTGGATTACACCAGAGTCAGTAATATTGTCATTTCTAAAGGACAACTCGCTACTGATGCAAACAGGTGTTTCTCAACACCACAATCAACAATGTTTCTTAACACTATCTTTAGACACATTTGTGTTTCTTAACACACATTAGATATCACAAAAGTAAACAATAGATCAATAGAAATCAAGCACAAAGCACTCACAAGCACAATGATGTTTCTCAACACCTCATACATATATACATCCAAAATTTTTGAAACTGACTAAAGTATGCTGAACTTTTATTTGTATGCTATCTATTTTCATTGCTTTCATCAATATTTTCTTTGTCTACTGCTTGTTGGTGTGGTCCCGATGATCCAAAAACATCAAATAAACTGGGTGTATGTTATAAGAGCTCCTGCATTAAGGCAGAAAATCCTCACATCCCTCGATCCTCTTTATTTGTACGCCAAGGTGAGGTTAGAACTATCTCCTTGAATATTATTTATCTGTTTGTTTAAACAAGCACGTACTCATGGTTATCTTGGCTTTGAATTCCCTGATACTAGTGTTCTCTTGCACTATCAAAATTGGAAATAATGTTTAGGTCATCTTGGCTTTTGTGCCTCGATGCTTACATTAGTTTCCCATATTTTATCCGATGAAAGTCTTATTCATATTCTTATGGTCGCAGTGGCACCAGTAAGGATTGTATTGACTCTGATGTTCCAAAAATGCTCAATGACAAAAAATTTCAAAGCTAAAGCTCAGTGACTACACCTTAGATTGCATTCATGTTAGTCATGCATCTGAATCTACATTTGCATAGTGATGAAATCAGCATAATAACTGTATCTCTATCCAATGTGAAGGATCTAAGATTATAATCGATCAATCTTCTCATCATGAAGTGGTCATGACACCCCTTTCTAAATCAACTCTCCTGATTCTATTTTCAAGATTGAAATCAAAATCTAAATTTGACTACTTGCACAACCAATAGAAATCTCTCATTATTTTCTTCTAAATCAATCTGTGTATCTTACTTTTGGTCAATCTCGGTCAAACAGGATCTCTCATCAAGTACAAATTATATCCTAACCATGTGGGACCTCTATCTAATCAGGTCAGTTTCTTCCTAAATTGTCTAATCAATCAAATTTCTTCTCATCACTGGGGCACCTAGCCATATTTTGATTTCGCTCCTGAGGGGGCAAGATCAGGACATCAACATTCTAGTGATTACATCCTCAATCAAAACAGAGTGGAGATTGGGAAGGAGAATATATATTTTCTTGTTGTTGTTGTTGTTTTCCTTCTATTATTTTCCTTTTGGGGGATGGAAATGATTGAGTATGTGGGTCTAATGGTCTCTTCCCTTTTGGATCTAGTGTGTTCTCAACTAGTGGCAAGACTGTACTATACCCTCTTCTTTGGTAAACCATATATTTCCCTGGGGGAATATTTTTGATAGGAGCTATCCTACTCATCATTGTCTTAGCCCTTGCTGGATCTGTTTGTAAAATATTGGTCCTTTTCTGATTTGGTGCCTACATGATATCCTCAAACATCTCCATTAAAGATTCTATCTTTTTATCCCAAGGCAGAAAATCCTTTAATGGGTCATACAAATTATCAAAATTTTGCACAAAATCTAGGCTCTTCTTGTATGCCAGCCATTTTTCCTTTTTTTATCTCCTTCTCTATATGATCAAACTCATTTATGATTATGTCCTCAGGGAAATTGAATTGGTGGTTCAGCACCAAGCTTTTTGTTTTTTCTTTGAACACATTTTAATAAAAGCTTCAGGATCAGCAAATCTTGATACTGTAGTACTCAAATGGTAAGGGGACATACATGTATCTAGGTGTTTCCACCCTCCCTTTGTAATAATAAACTGATGGGCTACTTTGATTGTAGGAAAAATAGTTCCTTTTCCTCTTCTTGTTAATGCTTCCTCCTGTAGACCTCCAACCTATCTTATTATTTCTACCAGCCTAACTTGACAAGTACACTATAGGGTAATATATAAGAGATTCCCCTGAAACCATAAACTCTGAAACCTGTTGACACTGGGTAGAGAATAACATCTTCCCAATTATGCACTATTTTTAATTCCTGAATATTCTTTAGGTCTCAATAATTGCAAAAGTGTCAAAGGAATTTTGGGATCATCATTCAGCAACAATGCCGTAATCCTCGAAGCAAAACCTCTATCAAAATTTATGTAGCTTTCCTCCTTGTTGTCCCATGACATGTATCCATTCCACATCTGTACTGGTGGTGTAAGTGTTCCAAGGCTTGCTAACACTTCATCCAAGAGACCTAGCTTGTCTCTTCTAGGAACATAGCCTCCTCTAGGTCCTGATTGTCTTAGATGATTAACTAAGTCCAATTCCAACTCTTCTCAAAGAGTCTCTATCCTTGTGCTTCACCTTGAAAGACTAACACCTTTTAGTTAGTTCAATTCTTCACTTCTCCTACTACACTTAGAAGGGTCTAAGTATCAACTTCACTCTAGCATTCATGATTCATTTAGGTGTGTTATACATGTTTTAATACATGCATATGTTCCCATTTGACTCTATTTCAATGGATCCCTTAACCCTTTATAGTTGAGTTCAAACTTTTGTTCCCAAGAGGCCTAATTGGGCTTATTTCCTTGTAGCCTTTTATAGTGACTTTTTCCCAATTCTTTCAAAAATTTCACAAAGAAGTTGAAAATCCAATCCCACATTCAGATACCCTTTATCATTCCTCAAAATATTTTTTAATTTTTTATCCCCTAGGTCATCCATGCATAGGGTTCCTACAATCTAGGTCCAATAGGGATAATAGGCCTAATTTCTTGGACTATCTGCAACATAGTTTAAAAATTGCTCAAAACTTGGTATCAAGGATTGGTATGAACTCAATCCTCATAGTATGTCAAGGTATGACCATACCCTATCTAGAACTATACTTTTCCCTATAGTAATTCTCTACCCTGCAAGATATGCTCACTGTTTCATCTCCAAACTTCTAACTAGACAGTGTATGCTCACCTAGGGCTTGGCTCTAAAAATAGCAACTTGACCTTTCATGAATCCTAACTCTACATATATACAAACCATTGAATTCCCTAACATTTCCATCTATCCTTATGTGTTTCCCATGTCTAGATTTCATAGGGGAGCCATGAATCGACTGACTGGTCAAGACAAGACTAGTGAACTCATAAAACTAAAAACAATCACTAATACATTTGGTACCAAATTGCAATGGCAGTGCCGTTGCAGTTTTTCCATCACAACCTTGTCGTTGTCACAATTGTGATGATAGACCGTCGCAATTGCAACGACGACAAGGTTGTGATAGAAAAACTGCAACGGCACTGCCGTTGCAATTTGGTACCAAATCTATTAGTGAATTTTTTTAAGACCTTTGACTAACTGTAATAAACTTACTGAATGAAAAAAACTTCAAACTATTCTATGAACACAAATCAACAACTAAACTAAGGCATTCAATCCATTAGATATCACTTTCTCACTGAAAAGCTCAGATTTCCTAAATACAGAGTTGCAGAGCTATATTCAATATTCCAAACTTGTTACAATGACTGACTAACTCTAAGATTTGATCCTCCTCCTCCATTTGATGCCATATTCCATGTTTTTAGGGCACGTTGGTCGATTCCACACTCCTAGCTTCAAGAGAATCCTATGTAACCGAGTTGCATGCAACATTTGCAATTATTGCAAATGTTGTCCTAGCATCTTTTTAGAAATTTTTGGCATCTTTTCCATTATGCCAACTTCCTAAGTTTTAGGACCTGTAACCTCTTCATTTCAAGGATCCAAGATCATTCATGACCTTATGGCATCTCTATGACATCATTAATGTGTTTAAGACACATTGAAGACTCTAACTCAAACTCCTAACACTAAGAATTTTAAAGACTACTAACAATGGCTAATTTGGTGACCTTAGTCCTAATGACTAACTCAACTAGCCCACATTGCAATGACCTTCTAAGGTCCAAAGTAAACAAACTAACTATCTTGACTTGGCCAATGTCAAGTACAAGCCAAAACATCCTAACTATGGAGGTTAGCCTAGGTGTGCTCCTACGCGATCCTTCTCAAAAAAAAAAGTTCAATCCACCCTTGGATTGAGGATGCTTGGATCAATCCCCATCTTCTTGAACTCTAATTCCTTTACCCATACTGCATCAGCATTGGTTTGATCATACTTCTTTATCAAGTGTTCCTTGTATTCTTTGGTTCTAGTCATTTTGTAGACTCTAGTATCCAATACACTGTCATCCTGTGATTGTAGCAGGAGGTAATTGGAGATCTTCCACATCTCTGATCACTTCCTTCAGACTCTGATCCATGTCTTGCTATGGTCCTTTGTAATGGACTAAGTCTGCAATATTAAAAACATGTGATAGTCCACTGTCTTTCGGGAGCTCAACTTTGAATGCATTATCACCATACTTAGCTAAGATAGGACATGGACCTATCCTTCTCATTTTAAACTTGTGAGGGACTCTATTTTGAAGTCTTCATTTGTTAAGATGCACCATGACCAAGTCACCCACATTGAACTAAACTATTCTTCTACTCTTATCTATCTTGGCTTTATGTTTCATGGTGTTCTTTGTCAAAGTCTTCCTGACTATATCATGTATCTCCTGCATTGCATAAGAAAAATCATCTACATATCCACTTGTCCTTACTCCATCCTTCAAGTCTCTCAACTCATAGACTCCTCTAGGATGCAATTAATATACCTTCTCAAAGGGACTCTTCCTTTTTGACCTGTTGATGGTGTCATTATAGGCATACTCAGCCTACCCAATCAATTGATCCCATTTTTGTCCATATTCTCTGGTCAAGCATCTTATTATATTTCCAAGGCTTCAATTCACCACTTTGGTCTGACCATTAGTTTGGGGATGGTATGCAGACCCATAGGATAAATTTGTGCCCAATATTTTCCAAAGAGTCTTCCAAAAATGACTCATAAATTTAGTGTCTCTATCTAACACTATGCTCAAAGGTAACCCATGGATTCTTACTATCTCTTTGAAGAAGAGAGAGGCTACTTGGCTGACATCATTAGTGGTCTTGCATGGCACAAAGTGAGCCATTTTTTTGAATCTATCCACAACTACATATACACTATCCATACCTTGTTTTGTCTTGGGCAACCCAACTACAAAATCCATGCTCAAGCATTCCCAAGGCCTAGTGGGAATAGGTAGTGGTTGATAAAGGCCTACATTTGAAGAAGTACCTTTGGCCATTTGACATATTATGCAACTTTCCACATACCTCCTAACATCAAGATTCATTCTTGGCCAATAATAGAACCTTTGAACAAGTTCTTGGGTCTTAGTGATCCCAAAGTGACCACTCAATGCACCATTGTTCTTTTCTTGGATTAAGTTCTCCCTAATAGACCCTCTAGGGACACATAACTGATTTCCCTTAAACAAAATATTACTTTGCAAAGTGTAGTCAACATACTTTCTATGAAAATGATTCTTGTTTTCAACACATACCTTATAAATGTCTGCAAAATCTTCATCATCAACATATAGATCCTTGAAGTGATCTATCCCCATGCTCTTCAACTGAATTTCCTAAATTGTGAGAGCTCTTCTAGACAATGTATTTGCCACTTTATTGAGGACACCTTTCTTGTGTTTGATATTAAAGGTATAAGCTTGTAGGTACTCAACCCACTTCATGTGCTTGTGACTCAACTTTTCTTGAGAGCTCAAGAAACTTAAAGCTTGATTATCCAAGTAGACTATGAACTCCTTGGGGAGTAAATAGTGTCTCCATTTCCTTAAATCCTGAACCAATGCATACATTTCAAGGTCATAGGAAGAGTAATTCCTCTCGGATTCACTCAAATTCTCTAAATGAAATTCTACTGCTCTGCCCTCTTGGCTTAGGACAGCTCCAATAGCCACATTTCTTACATCACACTCAATGGTGAAAAGCTTCTCAAAGCTTGGCAAGACTAAGACAGGTTGGGTAGCAATCTTTTCCTTTAGCAACTCAAAGCTCTTAGTGGCTTGTTCATTCCACATGAACTTAGTCTTCATTCCTCCTTTGATTGTGTCCACCATAGGAGCACAAATAGCACTAAACTGCCTTATAAACTTCCTATAATACTAAGAAAGGCCATGAAAACTTCTTACCTCTGTTGCTATCCTTGGAGTAGGCCAATTCATGATGGCTTCCACTTTACTCTTGTCCATTTTCAGATTTCCATGAGATAGATCAAACCCAAGGTACACTAGCTCTGTTTTGATGAACTCACATTTCTCCAAGTTGATCATCAACTTCTCTTCATGCAGCTTCTTGAAGACAGTCTCAAGGTGTTGAAGATTCTCCTCCTTGTCCTACTATAAATCAGTATATCATCAAGATATACTACTACAAATTTTCCAATGTAGTCTTTGAGGACTTCATTCATGAGCCTCATGAATGTGGAGGGGGCATTAGATAGTCCAAATGACATGAAAAGCCATTCATACAAACCTTCATTGGTTTTGAAGGTTGTCTTCCATTCATCTCCCTCATGTATCTAATTTGGTGATAGCCACTCTTCAAGTCTATCTTACTAAAATACTTAGCTTCACATAGACAATCCATTTGGTCCTCAAACCTAGGAATGGGGAACCTATACCTAATGGTTATCCTATTTATGGCTCTTGAATCAATAAAAAGCCTCCATGTTCCTCCTTTATTGGGTGCTAGGACAGTGGGTACAAAATAAGGGCTATGCTTTTCTTGATAAGGCCTTGGTTTAGGAGTTCTTCTATTTGCCTAGCAATCTCCTCATTTTTTTGAGGGGTCATCTTGTAAGCTACTTTATTAGGTAGGGTAACTTTGGGTATGAAGTCTATCCTATGACTTATAGCTCTTTTGGGGGGTAATGCTAATGGTTGTCCATCACTTACTATACCTTCATAAGTCTGCAACATGTTTTGTATCTCCTTAGGTAGCTCTAGCTTCTTGTCTCCCTTTCCTTCATTCTTTTCTCTTGTCCTTAGCACCAATGCATAGCCAACTCCTTCTCCTTCTTCCATGGCTTCTATGAATTCTTTTTCACCCACCATAAGCACATTAAGACCTACTATCTTCACATCTGCATCCTCTAACAATGATTGGATTTTGAAATTTACTTTATCCTTCTTGAATGTATAGGAGTTCTTCACTCCATCATGCATAGCATGGAAATCAAATTTCCATGGTCTACCTAGGAGCAAGTGGCATGAATCCATAGATAGCACATCACATAGAACCTTGTCCTTATATCTCCCTATAGAGAAATCCATCCATGCTTCCTCATTCACTAAGACATGATGTCCCTTATTGAGCCATGTGACCTTGTAAGGACGGGTGTGGGGTATCCTTTTCATGCCTAACTTGCTGACTACTTCCTCTGACACAATGTTGTCAGTAGAACCTTAGTCAATGATGAATCTACATACTTTTCCCATCACCTTACATTTGATTCTAAATAAGGACCTTCTTTGGCTTGGCTCCTTGATCAAGGTTCTCCTCATCATGAGGTTCTCACTTTTTTTTGAATTTAGTGGTACCTCAGAGTGTGTCTCTGCTGCATTTGTCTCTTCATGAACTAAATTATCTCTCTTGTTACCTCCTTGAGAAGTACTACCCTTCTCTGGACACCTATAGGTAGGGTGTCCCATTTGGTTGCAATGATAACATTTCATATTGGCAAAGTAATTGCCTCTTCCTTGTCCACCACTTCTTCCTCTGAAATTTGAATTCCTTCCTCTACCACCTCTACTAGAACTTCCCTCTTTCTGCTCAGTGTATTTTAATTCTCCTTGAGTTCTTGATTCTGAACTCCTTCCACCATAGTTACTTCTTTTTCCTCTAGTGTCTCTCCCTCTACCTCTTCCCCTTAAGGTGTTGGAGTCTTGTTTCTTTTTCAGTTTATCCTCCACCTTAATGGAAATTTGATGACTGTTTTTTACTGTATCAAGAGTTAAGAGACTCATCTCATCTTTAATGGTCCATTTGATGTCATTAAGATACCTTGCTACCTTCACCTTTTCATCTTCCACTACCCTTGACCTCGTACAAAGTCTTTGGAATTCTTCATTATAAGAATTTAAATCTAGGTCCTTCTACTTTAGACCTTGTCTTGTCTTATGAAGCTGGATTTCATAACCCTCTGGAATGTATGTCTCCCTTACCTTTGCTACCATAGCTCTCCACGAAGCAATGGGCTTCTTCCCTTCTATTTCTCTTTCATCTTGGATGAACTTCCACCATGTGAGAGTTGATCCTCTCAATATTTCTTTGGAAACCTTCACTTTTTGAGATTCTATGATTCCATCACACTCAAAATGATTTTCTAAGCCCTCTATCCAATCAAGAGCTACTTCTGGCTCCATTTTTCCACTAAAAATTGGAACTCCCTCCAAAGATTTACCACTCATAGCTTTCAAAGCCTTCAAGAATGGTTCTTAGTCACTGACAGGGTCTGCTTCAGGGACATCATCTTCTATGGAAATTCTCTTTCCCTTCCCATCAACCTTTCCTAGTACTTCATCTGCCTTCATGTCCACATCATCAACTTTTTGTTCAAGTTGAGCCAATCTGTCTCGAAGAAGTCTATTCTCTTCTTCTTGGTCTTCCACCTTCTTTTCTAGTTCAGCATTTGTCACCATGGTTCTATCTACCTCTGATCCCACTGGTGTATTTTCTCCAAACTTATTTAGTAGGATGAAACATCTGCCACAAGCTTGATCAAAACAAAGCTCTGATACCAATATGGTGTAAGTGTTCCAAGGCTCGCTAACACTTCATCCAAGAGACCTATCTTGTCTCTTCTAGGAAACTAGCCTCCTCTAGGTTCTGATTGGCTTAGATGATTAACTAATTCCAATTTCAACTCTTCTCAAATATTTTCTATCCTTGTGCTTCACCTTGAAAGACTAACACCTTTTAGTTAGTTCAATTCTTCACTTCTCCTACTACACTTAGAAGGGTCTAAGTGTCAACTTCACTCTAGCATTCATGATTCATTGTAGGGGTGATATACATGTTATAATCCATGCATATGTTCCCATTTGACTCCATTTTTATGGATCCCTTAACCATTTATAGTTGAGTTCAAACTTTAGTTCCCAAGAGGCCTAATTGGGCTTATTTCCTTGTAGCCTTTTACAGTGACTTTTTCCCAATTCTTTCAAAAATTTCCCAAATAAGTTGAAAATCCAATCCCACATTTAGATACCCTTTATCATTCCTCAAAAATATTTGGTAATTTTTTATCCCCTAGGTCATCCGTACATAGGGTTCCTACAATCCAGGTCCAATAGGGCTGATAGGCCTAATTTATAGGACTGTCTGCAACATAGTTTAAAACTTGCTCAAAACTTTGTATCAAGGATTGGTATGAACTCAATCCTCATAATATTTCAAGGTATGAACATACCCTATCTGGAAGTGTACTTGGAATGTACAGTACTTCTCTTCCCTGCAAGATATGCTCACTATTTCATCTCCAAACCTCTAACCAGACAGTGTATGCTCACCTAGGGCTTGGCACTAAAAATAGCAACTCAACCTTAAATGACTCCTAACTCTCTCTCTCTCTCTATATATATA
>MU223621.1:158962-172215 GCA_018584345.1 Thuja plicata
TATATATATATATATATATACCATTGACTCCCCTAACATTTCCATCTATCCTTATGTGTTTCCCATGGCTAGATTTCATGGGGGAGCCATGAATCGACTGACTGGTCAGGACAGGACCAGTGAACTCACAAAACTGAAAATAATTTAGTTAAGACCTTCGACTAACTCTAATAAACTTACTTACTGAATGAAAAACACTTCAAACTATCCTATGAACATAAATCAATAACTAAAGTAAGGAATTCAACCCATTAGATATCACTATCTCACTAAAAAGCTCAGATTTCTTGAATATAGAGTTGCAGAGCTATATTCAATATTCCAAACTTGTTACAATGACTGACTAACATTGATATTTGAGCCTCCTCCTCCATTTGATGCCATATTCCATGTTTTTAGGGCCTGTTGGTTGATTACCCACTCCTATCTTCAAGGGAATCCTATGTAACCAAGTTGCATGCAACATTTGCAATTATTTTAAAAGTTGTCATAGCAACTTTTTAGCAATTTTTGGCATCTTTGTCATTATGCCAACTTCCTAAGTTTTAGGACCTCTAACCTCTTCATTTTGAGGATCCAAGATCATTCATGACCTTATGGTATCTCTATGACATCATTAATGTTTTTAAGACACATTGAAGACTCTAACTCAAACTCCTAACACTAAGAATTTTAAAGACTACTAACAATGGCCAATTTGGTGACCTTAGTCCTAATGACTAACTCACCTAGCCCACATTGCAATGACCTTCTAAGGTCCAAAGTAAACAAAATAACTATCTTGACTTGACCAATGTCAAGTACAAGCCAAAACATCCTAACTATGGAGGTTAGCCTAGGTGTGCTCCTGCACCAACTGGCATATCCTCATCATCTTTGACCTTTGTTAATTCTATCTCATTTTCAAAATCATTTGCCCCTTTGTATAGAAACATGTGCATCAACAAGGAATACCATGTGAAATGTCTAGTCACCTTGCTGTCCTGGATGCCTATCAATTCTTCATGTATCAAGTTTGGAAGATATGGAGAAAAATAAAAAATTATGGCCAAATGGGGGTGCAACATTTGTACCATCATGAACATATAGTGGATGGGAATTTCCTTCTCTTCATCATCCCCACAAATCTGACATAAAGCCCTATATACTCCGATGTCCTTTGGGTTGAAGTAGTATTACTTGAAAGGTTTCTTCATTTTTGGCCCTACCATGATAAAATCTCCAATTTTGTTGAAATATTCTTTTAATTGTCCATTTATCAGATAATTCTTTTGTGCTTGATACACTTTTGTGAATTCTTTGAAATTAATTTTATCCATTTGGGTATCCTCTTCACTCAAGAAAGTAACTTGAATACTTTCTTGATTTCTTCTGCAGTTATGTTGACCATGACCTATCCATTCTTATCCCTGACTACCCTAAATATCTTGTCATACTTATCTTCTATTTGCATAAGCATATCAATATCCATGAAAACCCCAGGGACTACTAACTTGCCCATATCAAATTTCCATACATTGCTATTAGGAGCAAAAACATTTCTCTAGCTGAAAAGTACTCTGAATAAAGCCAAACCAGTCATTCCTATAGTTGCATCCCTAGCCCATTGTCCCAAATCATACAAACCCTCACCAATTTTCAAACATGGACTCGTAGGGACCAGTTTTTTTATTTTTGTTGAATCATTTGTCGACCTAGTTAATTGCTATAGTAGGTCATCACATACATTTCTATCTTGATAATTTAGGTAGCCCTTGAACTCTCTCCTAGGTGGAATTTTGAATTTAGGGTCTTTATAATCTAATGATTTAAAAAATTTGACAGAATATAGTGACTGCAAGCCCTAATATTTCTTCAAATTTTAGAACTCAGACAACACTTGCATTAGAAATTTATTCATTCCACAAATAGCTTGGATTTTGAAATGCAATCACTGTAGCTTTCTTTTGCCCCACAAATTTGACAATTATGATAATCAAGAGTTGAATGATCCAACACATAGCAATCCTATCACTCGTGATCATTAAATTCTTACTGTGGAAAGCACACGTTCTCCATTACTTCACCTGAGTTAAAAATATCGAAGGTAACAATTTAGAATTGCTAAAAAAATCCTTTGAATTATGACCATCAATCCTGACATCTCTTCTTCACATCGGATGACTCACAACAAGTATTTTACAACATTCATCTTCATGGACATATGTCAGCATGACGCAAACCCACAAAGCTTAACCTTCAGTCACTTTCTATATAAGGCTTTGCATGCACCGTTGGATCTTTCTAAAGATGCCAACCCTTTATCTTACTTAACACTGATAGAAGGTCTCAGCACTTAGGACATGTTTCACCACAGTGCATTCCCTTGATGACTAAAGGTCGATCACTTTATGCCATCCATCCGATCTTGTATGATCTTTACTGTCTTTAACAAATCTTTATGACCCGCGGCTTTGATCTCCTAGGACACATGGAAACACATCGCAATGACTTAATGGTTAAAATCATCTCATCTTTTATTGGAGCCTTTGTGCCAACCATTGGATCTTCCTTAACCTATCATACTTTTACTCGACCAGCTATACATTAACCACAATCTTCAACTTGCCTAAACAGACATGCGTCACAACGACACAATCCCTCAAATCTTAACGTTCAATCATCTTCTTATTGTGGGTTAATGCTAACCATTAGATTTTTCTAGAGATGTTGTGTAATTAATTAATATGTGATTACCTTGTTGGACCCATTGAGGACACGTGTCACCATGATGCAATCCCTTAAAGTTAATTCACCCGCATATTTGGTATGAAGGTAATGCGCAAGTCGTTGGATTAAAAATCATCTATGAATATCCTTTGATCTATATCTCCACTATATCCGGTCCTGCCAAACACACATGGAATAATGGCGCATTGCCTTGAAGCTTAAATTTTGATCATCTTCTCATCGCAGGAATGCGCAAGCCGTTGGATTAAAACACATTAGCTCGACAGATAACCATTTAATAAAATATTGCATACTTTGAACTTAGGAAATAATAAAAGACCACAACGTTAGGATACTCACAAACTTATTGAACATGAAACATCATTTTAAAAGGACACATGCAAGACATGACTTAAGTGGCAAAAAGTAACATAGAATTAGAAATCATTTCGACGCATAGGGTTTTAGGACCAAATTTTACACTTTGAAGCATAAAAACAAGGGTTTCAAAGATTTATACAAGATCCTATTTTAGATACATACCATAGATCCATTTCTTTGGAAAAAAAATTTAACAGACCTAACAATTAGTTGGTTTTTTATTTCTAGTTTCATTTCTTTTGTAAATAGCTTTATTTTCGGCACTGTCCCTGGTCTGAACCAGGCAATTTTTGTAAATGGGATCATAGCTCATCATTCCACTGTGGCACTTGTACGGGCTCTTGGAATGGGTGAGGTGACTCCTTGTACTATATTTTTGAGGAAGGATGGGCCTTGGGAAGTAGATTTGCTAATTTTACAGTGATGCCCTAGGCGAGCCAGAGATGCATGGCTAGGGATCACAGTGAATTGCAAAGGCAATATGAGTGATTGAAAGCATTGATAGCTTCATTCAAAGGATTTGAAGAGGAGGAAGTGTGTATGGAGAATCCCCAAATCCAATGGGAAGTTCTGGGGATCAATTCTTCATGGTGAAAACTTAAACCCTTGTGCATAAGTCCAATAAATGGTGAAACCCTTAATTACAGGCTTGAAAATAGCAACCCTCTATACAAACAATTTGGGAAGGTAAGACATAGAAAATCTTAAAGGTCTTCAAAAAGGGTGTCTTGATATGGACATAGTTTTTCACTTTGTTTAGAATTTTTTGAAGTTATATGTAGAAAGGTGCCTAATTAGGCCTAATGCTTGTAGCCCTATTTTGGGTGAGTTTGGAGTGTGTACTTGAACTCGATTAGTATTTTACTACTAATTTTGTTCTTAGACATTGATTTGGATTAAATTGTCTTTCTAAAAGCCTCCCTCTCCATTGGTGTTTGGTTTTGATCATTTTTGCATCAATTAGTATAGAAGGTACAAGAAGACCTCTATGGAGCATATAGTGAGTTGAGTTGATTTCTTGATTGATGTTGACAAGTTGAATAGGGTAAGGATTGGGGAAAAGAATCCTTGGAGAATTAGGGTTAGCTAAGAACCCTAATAATCTAGAGAAGTGGCCTATAGGATACCCTAGAAGAAGATAGGGTTATGAGCAAGACTTGTCGTTATATCAGAGTTACCTTGTCTACATCAGTTTCCTTCAGTAAGTTTTCCATAAGATTCTTCTCCATATACTCCTTGTGTATCTTCAACATATATTTGGTCATGTCCTTATTCATAAATTTGATCTGTTGGGCTAAAATTCCAACTTGGGCTAGTAGATTTTCAGATTCATCAATTGTGGCATCAAGAACAATTTCCTAGAAAACCTCCTTTACATCTTCTGATATGTTTACCTTTTTCTTCTTGGCAATTAGCTTCTCTTTTTCAGCCTTTTTGGCTACTCATTCAGCATACTTAGATAATTATTTAGGATTCATTGTGTTAGGGTCTCATTTTAGTATGATGATTGACTTTCTCAAATAAATGATTTCGTTTCTTTTTTTAGTCTTCTTCTTCTCAATCAGCTTGCTCTCTCTAGTAGAGCGTTTGGAACATGATGTCTTAGTTGCATCAAGTGACTCGGTATTGATGACATTATTTTTCCATTAGTATGCAAAGAACACTTTCAGTAGGCATACACCAAAATATAAGACATAGAGCAAACAAAAAATGTAGATATCAGAGATCACCAAAAAGTGGTAAGTACAAAGAAAACCAACGACATAATTTTGTGTGTAAACCAAAAATGCAAAATGGAAAGGATAAAGAGGAAGCTAAAACTGGAACCCAAATATTAGGTCATAGTGAAAACAAAGAGAACAGTCATAGAGGAACCCAAGAGATATTTCAAGCAAGAACACCGAGAATCAGTCTAACTGACTTCAGAGCATAACCGAGTGACAAAAACTGAAAGTCAGTTGCAGCCCGCAAAAAGTGGATCTAACTTCCACGTCAGATAAAACAGTCATGTTCTATTTATAGAGTCTTGATTTTATTTTTAAAACCATTTCTTTAGGTACAAGAAATATTAATTTAAGTGCTTTAATTAGTCTAACTGATTTAAAACACATAGACTAGGAGATCAAGGTAAAGTTGTAAACCTGTGATCTTAGAGTTAATATTGTTTTACGTGAAACTTGATTAGGTAAATATATCTTATAAATAGACAATGAAATTATTCATTATAATATATGAGAGAGGGATGTGAGAATGGATGAGAGGATGAATGAAGAATATGATCACATCTATGGATTATATTGAAAGTTTTAAGAACCAGAATAACAAAAGGTGAATTTGGTTATCAAGAACCAAGAACAGAGACTACCGAGCATCAGAGGTATTATTCAATCACATTAGGTGATATACTTATTCATGTAAAATTAAATGGATCTCTAATCATCAATATGAGATTTCATACACTAGGTCAAATTGTAATTTGATTACATTCTAACAAGTGAAGCAAAGTGTAAAAATCCTTTCAAGGAAGGTGGATTTAATAGTCCAACTATAAATCTCTTAACCAAGTGCACACTCAACAGTGTTGCTAAATCTCTTAACAGAGTATACTTTTGTTAATATGAATTCAGAATAACTGAGAGTGGGGGTGAATTATTTATCCTTAGGTCTAGATGTGCCCATATGAAACTTTAATTCAACTCCAACAACTCAGAACTTCTTGGCAAAAATAAACAATAAAAGTGTGCAGTTTACTACACTAATGGAATAATCTTGCAAAAAATTAACAATAAAACACAACAATAACATTCACGCATTTTGACACCATGATTTAATGTGGAAACCCAATATCGGAAAAACCACCAGTAACATGCTACCAAAATTTTACTCTTCTGAAGTAATGCCCTGTGAGGAGCCAACCCTGTCAAAGGTTACAAAACACACTGTCAAATGTGACCTAGTTAAAGGATTTAATTACCCTGTTAGGAGTGGCCTTGTTAGAGGACTTAGAACATTCCAATATGAATGTCATCTTGTTCAAAGGATTTATACAATAACTGTTAGGCCAACCTGGTTAAAGGATTTGAACTGATACAATGGTTAGAAAGTAATTAGCAGGTGTGATATAATTCATACAACTTACTTTGCAAATCCAAATCTTGTTTCATCTCTAATGCTAATTCACTGAGTGGCCTCCATTCTCATCTCAAACTTTAGATCTTCTTGGAAATCTATCATGCAATCTCTCTTTGCTTCTCTGTTCAGTCTTCACTGCTTAGGTCTTGCCAATCAGTCAATTAACCATGTAGTACTTTGCATTCTACTTCAATATCTTAACAATAACCATAGTAGGTTATATTACACCTCTTCATCTAGGTTAGATAAATCTTTTTCCACTTAATCAAGATCACAGATCTTAGGTTAGGTCAAATCCAACAAATCTTTCCATCTTTACATTTAATTTACTTCTCTAGTACAATCATTAATTAACCATTGAATCCATGCACTAATAATGGTTTCCCATGCATTAAATGAATATGGACCAATCTTAATTAATAATGCATATCCCAATAAAAATCAATTATGTCGGCCATAGATCTCAAATATCATCAATAAACAAAATACTGATGCTTGGAATTTCACTGTCTCCCTCAGCATTTCACTGGCGCTCGGTATCATCTTTTCTTTGCTCGACATCACCTTTCACTTTTCTCGGCATCAACTTTTCTTTGCTTGGAATTGACCTTCCAGTGAACTGTCAGTGCTAGATAAATAATGTATCACTTTTCCAAAGTTCTAGATGATCAAGTACCCTGGTTTATACTCATAACTCAACCATTTCTTGGGTCTTCTTGGCATCTCCATCAGATAGCTCAGCAATCACTTCCTGTTGCCCAGCAATGTCATTCTGTGTCTTGGCAGGTGCAGACTGTTGCTCAGAAACTTTATTTTTAGTTTCATTAGAATCCTCTTCTTTAGGATATGTGAATGATCTATAACTTTTAGGCTCAATCACACTTTCAGCTTCATTTCTTTCTGCATCTTCATCAATTATAACATTTTCACTTTCCACAATTTTGTTAGTGTTAGAATTCAAACATTTGTATGCCTTACTTTTAGTACAATATCCAAGAAATATGCCTTCTTCTCCTTTAGCATCAAGTTTACCATTTCTGTTATCCTTCAGTATAAAACATCTACTCCCAAAGACTTTGAAGTAACTTATAGTAGGTGCATATCCATACCATAGCTCATAAGGTGTAGAATTTGTACCTTTCTTGACTTGTACTTTGTTCAGGGTATAAATAGGTGTGCTTATAGCTTCTCTCCAATATTTTTGTGCAACATTTTTCTGCATCATTAATGTTCTAGTACAATCCATGATAGATCAATTTCTCCTTTCAGCTATACCATTCTGTGGTGGTGTCCTAGGTGCTGAAATCTATCTTTTTATCCCTCGGTCATCGCAGAACCTGTTAAACTCATTAGAAATAAATTCTCATCCTCTGTCAGATCTCAGACATTTTAGGCTCTTACCTGTTTCCTTTTCAACTTTTTCCAAGTACCACTTAAATAGCTAAAATGCATCAGATTTTTCTTTGAGAAACATAACAGTCATCATCCTAGAGTAGTCATCTACAAATAGAATAAAATATTTGTCTCCACAGTAGCTTTTCTCACCAATAGGTCCACAAAGGTCAGTATCAACTAATTCCAAAACATTCTTAAAAGTATGAGTTTTTCTTTTAAAACTAGATTTAGTCATCTTGCCCAACTGACATTGCTTACACATTACATTCTCAGGTTTCTTTAACTTAGGCAGCCCTCTAACCTTTTTCAATTTACTTATTCTTACCAAGTTATCAAAGCTAACATGACATAGCCTCTTATGCCATAGCCAAACATCATTATATTGTGCAAACAAACATGTCTCTTTAGCTAAATCCAGATAAAACAAGTTACCTTTTGTTTGCTCACCGCCTCCAATGAATTCTCCATTTGTATCATAGATCTTTTGTTTCCTGTGATGGAACTCAACTCTCTAACTAGAAGTGTTTAGCTTTGAAACACTCAACAAGTTATACTTAAGATAATCAACCCAGTATACATCATCACATCTAATCTTATTAGTCAATTGAATTGATCCTTTCCCTTTGACTCTACAAGGTGTGTCATTACCAAATTTAACATATCTACCTTTACATTGATCTAATGTTTCAAATTTGTCCTTATCACCAGTCATGTGATGTGAACAACTATTGTCAATAATCCAATGATCACCTTTACTCATTTAAGAAATTAGTGCATTTTTCTCATCATCATCAGAATCATCTTTCATTGCAACATACACTACTTCTATATCATTTTCATAAGATTTGTTAGATTCACTTTCAGAAGCTTCTTTAGCTATATAGCAAGATGTCTTACCTTTATCTTTGTAGTTCTTGTACTTTCTCTAGTCTCGATCATCATTTTTGTCTTTATACTTGATGTCCCTTCTTTCATCCTTCTCATTCTTGTCAGGGCATCTAACAGCAATATGACCAACTTTGTTACAAGAAAATCAAATAATAGGAAGTTTACCTTTGAATTTTCCTTTTCCTCTTGCTAGTCTTGTTTCCATAAGTGCATCAAGCTCTTCAAGATCATCATCTAAGGTGTCGCTTTCACCATCCACACATTTCTTTCATTTCTTAGATTTTTTGATGACCATCTGTGACTTGAATGTAGATTCAACAACTTGTGGAGTATAGTTGTCAAAATTTGACATCTCAAATGCAGTAAGTCTGGCTACCAAACTTTCTAGAGTTAAATTGTTATTAGGAGTACATATAAGTTCTTGAATTGTAGATACTCTAATATCATAAATAGGAAGAGGTGTTCTTAGTACCTTTCTCATGATAGTATCATCATCAATGAATCCCTTATCTCCTCTAATAGCATTTACAACTTCCTTTATCCTATCATAGTATTGCACTATATTTTCTCCTTCTTGCATTTTTAAATCATCAAACTTACCTCTCAATCTTTTAGACTTGGCTCTTATTACATTTGTATCACCTCCATAGATAGTTGTAAGGGTATCCCACATTTTCTTTGCACTTGTACAATATTTGATGTCCTCAAATTCATGATAGTTCAAAGATGATGCAAGTTATAGCATTGCTTCATTATGTTCATGCTTCTCTCTTAGTTCTGCAGTACTCAGAGTTCCAGTAGGAGCTACATATTTTGTTTCAATATGTTGTTTAGCAGAATCACCAATACCATCTAGATGAAGTTTTATAAAACTTTTCCATGCAGGGAAGTCTTCCTTGTTGATCTTTGGTCCATCCCTTTTATACATCTTGATCTTTATCTCCAATTACCTTCAAACTTTTCAAGAGAACATAGCTCTGATACCAATTGTTAATATGAATTCAAAATAACTAAGAGGGGGGAGGTGAATCAATTATCCTTAGGTCTATATGTGGCCATATAAAACTTTAAATCAACTCCAACAACTCAGATCTACTTGGCAGCAATAAACAATAAAAGTGTGCAGTTTACTGTACTAATGGAATAAGCTTGCATAAACTTAACAGTGAAACAGAACAATAACATTCACACATTTTGACACCATGATTTAATGTGGAAACCCAATATGGGAAAAACCACTAGTAACATGCTACCAAAATTTTACTCTTCTAAAGTAATTCCCTATGAAGAGCCAACCCTGTCAAAGGTTACAAAACACACTGTCAAATGTGACCTGGTTAAAGGATTTAATCACCCTATTAGGAGTGGCCTTGTTAGAGGACTTAGAACATTCCAATATGAATGTCACCTTGTTCAAAGGATTTATACAATGACTATTAGGTCAACTTGGTTAAAGGATTTGAACTGATACAATGGTTAGAAATAAATCAGTAGGTGTGATCTGATTCATACAACTTACTTTGCAAATCGAGATCCTATTTCAGCTCTAATGGTAATTCACTGAGTGGCCTCCATTCTAATCTCAAACTTCAGATCTAGTTTGAAATCCATCAAGCAATCTCTCTCTGCTTCTCTATTCGGCCCTCACTACTTAGGTCTTGCCAATGAGTCATTTAACCATGCAACACTTTGCATTCCACTTCAATATCTTAACAATAACCACAGTAGGTTATATTATACCTCTTCATCTAGGTTAGATAAATCTTTTTTCGCTTAATCAAGATCACAAATATTAGGTTACATCAGATCCAATGGATCTTTCCATCTTTATATTTAATTTACTTCTCCAATACAACCATTAATTAACCATTGAATCCATGTGCTAATAATAGTTTCTTGTGCATTAAATGAATATGGACCAATCTTAATTAATAATGCATATCCCAATAAAATTAATTATGTCAGCCATAGATCTCAAATCTCATCAATAAACAAAATACCGATGCTGAACATTTCACTATCTCCCTCGGCATTTCATTGGTGCTCGGCATCATCTTTGCTTTGCTTGGCATCACCTTTCACTTTTCTCGGCATCGACTTGTCTTTGCTTGGAATTGACCTTCCAGTGAACTTTCATTGCTAGATAAATAATGTATCACTTTGCCAAAGTGCCAGATGATCAAGTACCCTGGTTTATACTCATAACTCAACCATTTCCTTGGTCTTCTTGTTATCCCATTCTTTTCAAATCTTCATCAATTAATGGATAAGGTACTCAAACATACAACAATAGTCTCACTAGTTCAGGTTTGATATCAATGACAAAATAACAATTATCTACATTGTAGAAAACTTTCCAACATATTTTAATAGGTCTCCATAGATACTCTTAACCAGGTAGATCATCATAAGTGATCAAATTGTAAGCCTTAACTGGCCCCTTCCAATCTACAGATAGTGAAGAATTTTTTGGTGCCATCCCCACCGTAGTTTTTACTTCCTAATAAGAGTTTTCTATGATATCATATCTTGTGTTATGTGTCAATTACTTTCATGTTCATGTTTCTATGAATGTTCACATGTATGGTTAAGTTTATGAATTGATATATCTTACATCAATATAGTATAGAACATATGGTTGGATGTACATTTGATAACTTAAAGGATAAAGGTTAAAAGATACAAAAGTTTTAGAGGTACTGATTCACCCCTCCCCTCTCAGTACACACTTCCCATTAATTATAATAGGTATGAGTCCAAGATATGCTTTCTTTTGCTTTGATTTCTTCATGGGGTTTCTCTTCTTTTATCTTTTCATTCTTCACTGTCTCTTCCTTAAGATTTGATTCTTGTTGCATTTCACTTTTAGTGTCTATTGTCTTCTGTACATCATGATCTGTTTTTGTGTTAGTAGGTGGAATATATTGCTTCTGACCATTGGTTTCAGTTGGGGGTTCCAACTTGATATTCTTTTCTTGTGTTGTCTTGATGGTCTTAGGTTCTCCATCCTTAGCCTTATCTATATCTGTAGGTGTCTCAATTGTCATGTTAGGTGTGTCTAGTACAAACTCAGTAGCAACATCTTGTATATTAGGATATTTGAGTACTTGCTCAATTATTGGATCTGCACTTAGTAATAGTGCATTATTAACTTCCATGCACTCGGTATCATTCACTTGTGCATACATGACATCTTCATCTTCTGACAACTCTTTTGCAGGATCTTCCTCCAAAGGTATATCTTCAATGATAATTTTTGCATTGTCAGAAGTTAGATCAATATGATCTATTTGCTTTGTGATTTCTTGTCACTGATCATCAATGCTTGCATCTTGTTCCTTTTCTACTTCATGATGCTCGGTGTCATCTAACTGATATATTTTTCTCCATTTTGCACTTTTTTCCTTCTCCACAAATTGTATTTTTCCATTCATTATCCTTAGGGCTCTCCCCTTGGCTAGATTTTTCTTTGAATGCTTCTGTAATACCTCATGAATCTTAGATGGTGCAAGGTCATGAATAGTATGTACAGGAAATATTTCTCTCATTTCCTTTTCTGCATTGATTGCATACTTCCATCTTGCATCAATTTTGTTGTATATCTCTTTAGTAACTTGTCTGCAAGTTCAATAGGTGTCAATCAGTAATTCAGTAGGGTTACCACAATATCTTATTTAATATTCTTCTTATCTTCTTCATTCCTCTTCTCATATTTTACTTGTCTGAAACCTTCAAATCCTCATGTTTCCTTAAGTCCTTCCAGATAATCATCCAGACTTCGTGGAACTCAAGAAATGTCTCCAACTGGTATAGATTTGTTTGCCCCATCATACTCTATTTCACTTTCATTACCAAGTAATAGTTTTCTCCTTGTTCATCTAGGTTGTCTTCTTCCTCTAGTTCTGACATAATTATTTCCTCTCAGTTGTGCTACCTCTAAAACTTTATTGTCACTCAGTTGTATCAAATATCAGGTGTTTCTTCTTATACCTTTCTTACTCCGTGAGGAAAATTGTACTTCTTTCTTTTCAACCACTACAATTTCTTGTTCATTCTTATTGACCTTATCCAAAGTGTCATCAACTCCAAGAGTCTTTTATAAAGTATCAATCATTTTACTTTCTTTCTTAATTGACCTAGGTACCAAAATACCTTTCCTGATTTTCTCTTTGACTTCCTCATAGGTGTCATACCTCTTTTCATTAGGATCAATTGGTTTAGCTAATAAAGATTCTATCTGTTTTGAACCAATATCTATATCCATTTCATTTCCCATCAGTTGAATCCATTCAACTCTTAGCTCAACAATTTTGATTATACTGATGCAGTGCAAGGTAGGAGAATCCCCAATGGAGATGTCCTAGCCCCAAGCAAATATCCACACAATAGAAGATAATAACAATACAGAGATTTATATCCACACAATGCAAATACTCATAATAGAATCATCATATTTTCATCCAACATGCCCGGCTGTAAGGCCTTCCGGGTTACGGCCAAATACAATGCAATTACAATAGAAACTCTATAAGATCTCGCAAGATCCAAGTGAAACCCTAACTAGCCCAGATCCACACACTGGTAGGAACCCCCAAGGAAGATCTAAACTTGTGCTCGCAAGCCCACCAAGCAATCCCCTTGTTTCCCAAGCCGCAACCACTAGCTCTTCTCAAAACTTGCTTCTCTACCTCTTCCTCTTCTCCAGGATGGATGAATGAATGACTAAAGACTTCCCCCACAACCCCTAC
>MU223621.1:195710-207796 GCA_018584345.1 Thuja plicata
TCAGATCAGTTTGATTTGATGAATTGCCTATTTGATTTAGGACTTAGAATAATCAAGATTAGGGTTTCTTGATTAAATGTTGAGATTGGGGGTCTAGGGTTTAGGTGACCATTTTTAGGTGATTACATTTGCCCCTCTTTGAATTGAAGTGCGATCAGTGCATTGATTCAAAGACTTGTTAGCAAGAAGACATAGAATAGTTTGATTTGAAGTGATGAAACCATTCTTTTGAAGAAGAAGATCGAATTTGACCTTGATTGGACGAAGATCAATCAAAAGATATAAAACAGAATACTCATTTTTATTTGAAGCGATGAAATTGAACATTTGTTAAGAGCTCTTAAACCTTTTTGATTGGTTTGAATGAATAACCAATTTGATTTGAAGTGATGAAACTGATTATCATTAAGAGATTTGATTAGCAAGCAAATTGACTTGATTTGAAGCGATGAAGCCCATTTGATCAATGTATCTGGTCTCAATAATGAATAGCTCTTATAAGAGTGATCTTGTCTAGTTTCGAGTGTATTCACCACTATATAAGACCATTGATTAGGTTTCCTTGGATTTAAGATGATCTCAACTTGATTTGATGCAATGAAGCTGAGATGCCCCAAGCGATGGGGTTTTGATTGAGGATCTGATCAGTGAAATGTTGATGTCCTGATCCTGCCCCCTTGGGAGTGAAATTTAAATATGGCTAGGTGCCCCAATGATGAGAAGCAATTCGATTAATTAGACAATTTAGGAAGAAATTGATCTGATTAGAAAGAGGTCCCCCATGGTTAGGGCAAAATCTATACTTGATGAGAGGTCTTGTTTGACCGAGATTGACCAATAAGTAAGATATATGGATTGATTAGAAGAATAGCATGAGAGATTTCTATTGGTTGTGCAAGTGGTCAAATTCAAATTTTGATTTTGATCCTGAAAATAAAATCAGGATAGTTGATTTAGCAAGGGATGTCATGAACACTTGATGATGAGAAGATTGATCGATTGGAATCTTAGATCCTTCACATTGGATAGAGATAAATTTATTATGCTAATTTCATCACTATGCAGATGTAGATGTAGATGCAAGACTAACATGAATGCAACCTAAGGTGTAGTCACTGAGCTTTAGCATTGAAAATTTTCATCATTGAGCATTTTTGGAACATCAGAGTCGATACAATCCTTACTGGTGCCACTGCGACCATAAGAATATGAATATGACTTTCATCAAATAAGATATGGGAAACTAATGTAAATATCGAGGCACAAAAACCGAGATGACCTGAACATTATTTCCAGTTGATGTTGCAAGAGCACACCAGTATCTAGGCATTCAAAGCCAAGATAACCATGAGTGCACACTTATGTAAACAAATAGATAAATAACAAACAAGGAGATAGTACCAACCTCACCTTGGAATACAAATAAAGAGGATCAAGGGATGTGAGGCTTTTCCTCCTTAATAAAGGAGCTCTTACCAAATACACCCAATTTATTTGACGTTGTTGGATCATCAGGACCACACCAACAAGCAGTAGACAAATAAAAGATTAGCAAAATTAATAAAAATAGATAGCATACAAATAGAAGTTCAACATACTTCATCCATGTTCAAAGTTTTTGAATGTGTATAGGAATGAGGTGTTGAGAAACACTATTGTGCTTGTGAGTGCTTTGTGTTTGATTGCTATCAATCTGTTGTTTACGTTTGTGATATCCAATGTGTGTTAAGAAACACAGATGTGTCCAAAGATAGTGTTAAAAAACACTGTTGATTGTGGTGTTGAGAAACACCTGCTTGTGTCAGTAGCGAGTTGTCCTTCAGAAATGACAAGATTACTGACTTTGGTGTAAACCAAAGATGTGATCAAATTGGGGACCCATGCCCCTAGTGGAAAATGATGATAATTGACTTGACTCATGTTGCAAGGAAAAATCCAATTTGATTGCCCCTGGGTTATGACTCTGGATCGGTTTCAAGCCAGGAGATTTCTCAAAAGAATTAGAGTGTCACAAAAGTGACTGAAAGATATGTACAAACTGAAGAAAAAGATTTCCAAGACTAAGCATTGATAGATGGAGTGCTGAGTACAAGAGGTGCATGTTTACTAGGTTTTCACCTTCTTGGCAGAGATTCTATTTTTGCTACCATGGCACCTGCTTACTAGGTTTTCACCAAGGCACTTTTTCTTCTTTTTCAATTTTTTTGTATTTTTCCATTTTTTGATTTTTTTTTATTGATGCATCAAGGCGCCTATTGCTAGGTTTTCACCAAGATGATCATTTTTTCAGGACTTTTTCCAATTTTTAGATTTTTTCAGGACATTACTATGTACATGGTGCTAATCACCGAGAATGCCTTAGCTGTAGAACTTCTTCAGATGGAGAGTGTTGATGGGCTCTCAAAGAGGTTCTTCTTTAGGTGTGGAGAGTCGATAGGCTCCGGAGTTGAATGTTGCAATAATGATATAAGGACCCAGTCAGTTGGGTTCAAAATTCCCCTTTTGTTCTCTATGTGACTTATTACGGGGATTCTCTCTCAACACAAGGTCGCCCACCTAAAGTTCTCTAGGTCTGACTTTCTTATTGTATCCTCTTGACATTCTTTTTTGATAAGCTCTGAGGTGATCAAAGGCCACTTTGTGATGTTCATCTAGTAGCTCTAGTTCTTGGAGTCTCAAAACTCATTACTCTTCATCTGGTACAAGTTTGCACAAAGAAACCCTAAGAGATGGGAATTCTACCTCTAGGGGTAAGACTGCTTTTGCCCCATATACCAGTGCAAATGGGGTTTCCCCTCTAGGTGTTCTGATGCTCATTTTGTAAGCCCATAATGTAGGATTGATATATAGGTGCCAATCCCTTCCAGACTTGTTAACTGTATGATGTAATATTTTTAACAAATTTTTATTTGAGGCCTCAGCCTGCCCATTACCTTGTGGGTAATATATTGAAGAGCAGTGTTGTGTGATTTTGAATTTTTCACACAACTCATCCATGGTGTTGTTCTTAAATTAACCTCTATTGTTAGTGACGATGGAGGAAGGTATTCCATAGCAACAAATGATGTAGTTCAGAATGAATAGAGAGACCTGTTGTCCAATCGCTTTAATGAGTGGGACCGCCTCAACCCACTTGGTAAAATACTTAGTAGCTGTGATAATGAACTTGTGTCCATTAGAAGATGAGGGGTAAATCTGCCCAATGAGATCAAATGCCCAATGTTGAAAGGGACAGTGTTTTAAAAAAAAGGAATGAGCTCCCTTGCGGGAGTGTGTATAAGATTGCCATACAGTTGACATTTCTTACAAGTCTTTGCAAGCCTGATAGCTTCTTTCTCCATGTCTGGCCAATAATACCCTACTCTAAGCAGTTTTTGGGCTAGAGTCAGACCTTTGGAATGAGAACCACAAATTCCTTTGTGGACTTCAGAGAACACTTATTTAGACTCATCTTTTTCTAGACACCTAAACAAAGTACCATCTAATCCTTGCCTATACAAATCTTTGGCCACAAGAACATACCATGAGGCATTGCAGATGAGGTTTCATTTTTCATTTCTATTTAGTCCATCAGGAATGATCTGATGGCACAGGTAAGAGTAAACATGGTGATAACAAGAGGATTCATATTCAATGACTAAATAGACCATTTGGGAGTCAGGGGAGTTGTAGGAAGGGAAATGGATTTCTTCCACCAGGAACTCATAGCGGACATCATCCTCTTGTTGCTGCGAGGAAACTAGTGTAGCCATAGCATCAGCTGCTCTATTCTATACCCTTGGGACTTATTGAAATGTGATGTAAGTGAAATATTTCTTAAATTCATCAACCATTCATTTATAAGGCATGAGTTTTTCATCCTTAGTTTGGTATACATCATTGATTTGGTTGATTACAAGTTGAGAGTCACCATGGACATGTAACTCAGAAAAATTCCATTTAAGAGCCAGTTTGATTCCATTTACCAGTGCTTCATATTCTACTATGTTGTTTGTACAAGGAAACATGAGCTTGTACGCCTTTGGAATGGAATATTTTTGAGGATTTGGAAACAAAATCCCTGCGCCTGAACCTTGTTGCATGAATGATCCATCAAAGAACATTTTCTAGGATCTGTGAGTGATGTGAAAAATAGATCCATCTGGGAACTCGATATTGATTGGTTCATCATCGTGTAGTGGAGCATCAGCCAGTTGATCTATAATTGCTTGCCCTTTGATCGCTTTACACTTAATATATTCTATGTCAAATTCACTAAGAAGCATAACCCACTTAGCCAATATTCTAGTGAGGGTAGATTTACTTAGGAGATACTTCAAAGGGTCAATTTTAGCCACCATTTTGATTGAGGGAGCCAACATGTAGTGGTGCAATTTTTGAGATGCAAAGACTAGGGCTAGGCATGCTTTCTCGATCATAGAGTAGTTCATCTCATAGGACACTAATGTTCTACTGATATAGTATATAGCATGTTCTTTCTTGTCTTCATCTTCTTGTGCTAGTAGTGCCCCCAGTGATGTTGAGGTAGCTAAAATGTAATGAATCAATGGTTTGCCTTGTTGAGGTGGCATGAGCACTGGCGGGTTAGCTAGGTACATTTTGATTTGAGTGAAACTCTTGTCACATTCTTCACTCTGTTGATAGATAATGCCCTTGAGCAGAGTTTTGGTAAATGGTTGTGCTCTGTCAGCCAACTGTGAGATGAATCTTCTGATAGACTAGATTCTCCCTTGGAGTGTTCTCATTTGACTTATGTTCTTGGGAGGTGACATTTCTAGTATCTCTCACACTTTTTTAGGATCAACCTCTATGCCTTTAGCTAAGATAATGTAACCCAATAGCTTTCCAGAGGTAACACCGAATGCACATTTCTTATGATTCAACTGTAATTTAAAATTTTCCATTTTGTCCATGATTGGGCCTAAATCTTGTAGGTGTAGAGATCATTTCTTTGATTTAGCAAGGGTATCATCCACATAGTCTTCCAATGCTTTTGTGCATCATATCATGGAAGATAGTTGTTACTGCCCTCTGATAGGTAGCTCCTACATTTTTCAAACTGAAAGGCATGACATTCTAGTAGAATGTTCCCCAGGTACATGTGAAGGCAGTCTTTTCTTGATCCTCTAGAGAAACCTTGATTTGGTTGTACACTGAGAAACCGTCCATGAGAGAATACATTTCATACCCAGTAGTCATGTCTGCAATCATGTCAATGTTAGGCAAAGGAAATTCATCCTTTGGACATGCTTTGTTGAGATCCCTGAAATCAGTGTAGAATATGATAGATTTGTCTGGCTTTGATACTGGTATGATGTTGGATATCCATTCTGCATAGTCAATAGCTCAGATGAATCCAGCTTTGAGTAACTTTTCCAGTTCAGCCTTGATAAGTAATACAACATGAGGGTGCATTTTCTAAGCTTTTGTTTTACTAGTTTTACTCCAGGAGCTATTGAGAGATGGTGCATGATAAGATCTGGATCTAAACCAGGCATATCTAAGTATGTCCATGCAAATTTTATCTTCTTCTCTTTAAAGAATTTTGTGAATTCTTTGAGCTCTTCTGCAGACAAAGATTTAGCTACATGAATGATGTGTGGATGTTCCTCTATACCAATATTCACTAGTTGAGTTGGTTCTATGAGAACTGATGATCATTCTTAAAAATGACTAGGCAAGACATCAAGAATCCCATCCTCAAGTGCCTCAGAGAGGTTTTCACCTTTGGATGCATCTTTTCTTTTTACTATTTTGGGTTCTTAAACTACCACAATGTGGTTTTCACCTTTAGACCCTTTTCTTTTTCTCATTTTTATCTTATAACTGAGATACTTGATGTCTGCTTTAGTCATGCTCACACTAGGTTCACTGGTGGAAGAAGTGACAGGTTCAGTGGCATTAAGATAGCAGGCTAAAGCATAGTCATTGGGAAATGTAGGCATTTTAGTAGGTTTTCCTTGTAAGGACCAATCAATGAGTTTAGGATGCATTAGCGGAAAAGGTTTACTGGGTTTGAGGGCATTCATGGTATGTTCATCGTAGACGTCTACTATTATGTAGAGTCCTAGACCTGAACCTTGTATAGATGTGTTCAAATCAGAAAGATTCCTAACAGCATCATTGAGCCCATGTCAAAAATATGAGGTCCTAATTCATCCGATATAACCTCTAAGCCTTCACCTACTTCATGCGTGGTATCCATATCTATGTCTAAAGTGCCCTCTAAAAGACTTTCAAACTCATATTCATGGGAGTTTGTTTCATTTTTTGGTTTCATATCTAGGACATGAGTGAAATATACTCTTTTCCCCTAGTTTGGATGAGTTATACCTAAAAACTCTGCTATGGTTAGACTCCTTTCTTCTATATCTAGATCTTGTTTAGATTCAGTAGTTTCTGACTGATCAGAAGTCATTGGTGATTCCTCTAGAACATGCTCTTCAATAGTGTTGACCTGGGGTGTACCTTCATCAAATAGAAGAGCCAAAATATTGGGAGGAATGGGAAAAGGATACACATCCTCTGTATTAGAATCATCTGAATCATCCCAATTGCCAGTGAGTGTGTCAGTTCTTTCTATTGTTGTGTTTTGTTCTTCCAGAACTTGATGTCCCTTTCCTTTATCTAAGCGATTCTTAGCTCTTTGTTCTTTCTTGGATAAGAACCCTAGACCCATTGTGTCTCTAGGTCATCTGTAGTCAGTAGAGATGGGTTCTTTAAGACCATTTTGATTAGGTCCAATGGGTCCTTTACCTGAATAATCCATTTTACAAGCCACCTTATACCCCACAATTTTTTTTTTTGGGGGATTACACGTTGTTCAACTTTAGTATCTTTAGGTTATTTATATAACCAAGCCAGAATGACTCTTTCCTCCTATTCATCTTCTAATGGTGTGTTGGATTTAAAAAAGGTCGCATCATAGATTTCTTGGGATGCTATTGGTTTCATCTCTTCTGACATTTTTCCATAAGACCTAGGTGATCTGGGGAGAGATGTGAGTGATAGTACAGGTTCCACTATGTATCCACCCATACCTATGTCCTTTATCTTGAGGTTCTTTTCCATTTCCTTCAATAAATTTGTAGCTAATTCAGAGTTGGATGCCTTAATGTTGTGTGGGAAAAGGGTATCCGCTGCTTGTCTTAGTGTGTTACAAGCATAACTAGTGTCTACAGAAATAGTGACTTCTACACGATTGAATGGGAATTTGATGCACTGATGGAACATTAATGGCACTACCTGCATCTCATGGATCCAGGGTCTTCCCAATAGAATTTTGTAGGCCAATGGGAGATCCAGAACATGGAAGGTAACATCCCTCTCAACAGGACCTATTTGGATTGGTAAAGTTACAAAACCTTTAGAAGATCTTTCTTTTTCATCATAAACCTTGATAGTGATTTTCTTTTTAGGATCAATGGAGTTCTATGAAAAGCCTTGTTTCTTGATTAACCTGTATGTGCATATATTCAACCCTGTGCCTTTGTCTATCAAGACTCATATGACATAGTGTTTATGGATCAAGACTTCAACATGCAAGGGGAGATTATGTGGATGACTTAAAGAGTTGTCATCTTCTTCTGAGAATGATAGGTAATGTGGTGAGGTTAAGTGACCCACCATGGATTGAAACTGATCCAGATCCAAGTCCTTAGGGACATTGGTAGTTGATAGCACTTTATCCAGGACCTCTCTGTGAGATGGAGAGATTTTGAGCAATTAAAAGATTTAAATTTGGGCAGAGGTTCTCTCCAATTGCTCGACAATGCTATAGTCCACAGTATTGAACAAAGTTAGTTGTTTGGACTACGATACTTTAGAGGTACCCACAACAGTTTGTTTTCTAAGAGGTACCTATGATTTGGATACCGATGGTTTATTGGAATTTGATGAAGAGTTTGAAGATCCAGAACCCCCCAGGGTGACTTTTTCTTATGCTCAAGTCACTACATTGGCCGATCAAGACTCTTTCTCTTTCTGCTTGACGATGATGACATTGTAATATTCAGAACAAGATGGCTCAAGCATGTTGATGACATTGTAGTGATCATTAGAATAAGTGTGATTTATTTGAGCACCTTTCTTAGAAGTTTCTCCTCTGTGATGGTCCAGGAAAGGATCTTTGAATGCCTTATGATCAGCATTCTTGTTGTGATTATCAACCGCAATTATTTCATTATCAATGAGATCTTGGATCTCATGTTTGATCCTCATGCAATTTTCTATCGTGTGTCCCTTATTTCTATGGAATTGATAGAAATCATTGTCTCTCCACCATTTAGGTTTGATCTCTAGATCATATGGTTTGGAGTTACCTGGAAACATGATCAGTTTGTTTTCTAGGAGAGTTTTAAGTGCAGATTCATAGGACTCACCTAAAGAGTCAAAGTCTCATTTATGTTTAATCCATGGTTTGTCTTTCAACAAACCACTGGTCCCTTTAGAAGATGATGATTTAGTGATATTTTCAGCAGTTTTTAGGGCCTTGGACCCACTTGTCAAATTGAAGACTGCTAGTTTTGACTGGGGAGCAGAGTAATCGACTACTCCGTCATTTACCACATGCTTGTTTTTGTTCCAATATTTAGATTTGTCTTTGGAATTGGAACCAAACTTGTTTTCTTTATAGAGGGTAATGTCACTCTTGTTAACAAGAACATCTTCTATTTTCATCATGTTTTCCACCATTTTCTCAAAAGAGGGTGGACATTGCATTTGAAGAGGGTAGTTTAGTTCTGGAATCAAAACACTAGCGAAAATATCCATCTTTTCAGATTTAGGCACGATCTGTGGATATCTAGAAAACATCTTTCTCCATCATTGAAGAAAGGTCAGAAAGGGTTCTCCTATGTTTTGCTTCATGTTACATAAATCAATCATCATCACAAGATGTTGGATATTGTAAGAGTACTGTTGCAAGAATAGATTTAATAGCTCATCAAAAAAATTTATACCAGTGGGTAACTTTGAGAACCACTCCATAGCTTGGCCGCTCAAACTTTGAGGAAAGAGACTCATAAGATATGTCTCATCATGCATAAATTCTGTACAAAGAGCACAAAATTATCAAATGTGATCTTTTGGATCAGAGTGACCATTGTACTTATCAAACCGTGGAATTTCAACCCCACATGGGAACAGAGGCAAGTACAAATCTCTGTCAAAAGGAAAAGGACAAATTGTGTTTAAAGAAAACCTTGTGTTGGGCATTTCTTTTTCCTTTTGGAGTTTTTGTAATTCCATTTGCATAGCTTGCATTTGTTTAGTTATGAGCATCATGGGAGTTTCTTCTTCCCTAGCAATGATATCCTCGGCTTTGAAGTGAGGTGGAAGTTGAGCGCCTTGCTCTGCTAGGTCAAGGAAGTATTGTTCCTTATCTTGATTTAGGATTTTTTTCATGAGTTTTACAAACCTCTTATCCTAAAGACATTCATCAATCTCTTCCTCACTAGGGTCTGATGGACTCAAGGAATGTTGACTATTGCGATGGTTGGTACCATTAGAGAGGTCTCTCCGTCGAGACCTACCTCTACCTTGTCTTTCTTCTGACATCTTGGGACTAGGTAACTTGTCCTTTGGGGATTGCGATATAGGAGGAATTTGAGAATCTCCCTCAAAGAGAGGGTTCTCTCCAAACAAGGAGTTGTCTTCGAATGGGAATCCCTGATTGTCTTCTTCATAAAAATCTCTAAAATGACTTCTAGTTTGCACAGGCATAAGATAAGTTGATTCACCTCACTGACACCGTGGTGATATCTAAAGTGTTGCTTAAGTCCAAGACCAAAGAGACCAAGAAATTAATGTCCAATTGAGGATGGAGATAGCAAAGACTCTGATCTTGAGTCAAGGTTAAAAAACCTATTCTCACAACCTAGAATAAGGATAGTGTAGACAAAGATGATAAAATTGAACAAGGACTCGGTCAACTGGACAAGCGTAACAATATCAGATTTCAAGACAGTGATAGGTTGGACTAACAACAGATTGTAGGTGTATGTGAACCAACAGAAGAATTATGATAGTGCAAATTTTAGAATAGAATGACTATAGTAGCATAGACTGATGGAAGACAAAGTTTTGACAAGTTTTGAAACCAATTCGATAGAATTTTGACAATTTTGACAGGATCGTTGAAGTTTCAGATGAGACAAGATAAACAATTATCCAAAGTCTACCGTTTTCTAGATTGTTTGATTATTATAGTTGTTGTTGTTGTAGTGAACACTCACACCAGACACATCAAGAAGATTGTGTGTTGTAAAAGAAAATAAAAGACACACCACAATCCTAGGATAGCCAGGGCAATATCTATTGAGATCCCACTTGAACCGAAGTTCAGCCAGGTCTACTCATAGCGGAAAACTTAGAAGCTTGGAGGCATGGGCTCCTCCTTACATGTGCACTCACTTCTCAGGCACACCAAGCTTCAAATCCCAAGGGTAATCACTTCCCAAGGGACCGTTGTCTCTAATAAAAGTCGTGAAAGGGTGGGAAGTCTTAGTCGGTCTCTGACCTTCTGCGCCAACAGATAGAGGGATTTTGGATACTATAACAAAGTTTGTAGTAAGGACATCCATTCAGGTGGATGTGATCAAGTCATTTTCCCAATTAAGGGGGCTCTCCCAATCCTTTCAAAGCAAGGATTTCACCTTAACAATGTAGGGACTTTAACGCACCACTAGGGAACTAGAGGAGATTTTGGTTGCCACAACGAATTCACACCTGTCCACTATGAGACTAATCACAATGGCACTTTTTTGTATACCGATTCAGAAGGGCTTGGCTTTAGCCTGTTACCAGTTGGGCAATCCACTCTCACCGGCACTGTTAAATCACTTGGGAGGTAGCCACACTAAAGGATTTGTATGGATTTCTCTTTCACCCAAGATCCACGAAGGCGAGGGGAGAGGATACGTCCATGCAATTCCTAGGATTTATAAAACAAAAAGACACTGCAAGTAGAATGAGAAAATGACAATAATGTTTCTGGATTTTTGATCATCCCAAAAGGGAAAGAGCATAGTTTCCTAACATCATTGTCATTCCTGAAACAACAAACAAATGTTCATTTTAATAAGTCCTATATGTGGGTTCCTATTTTAAGAAATCAAAAACAAGATGCAAGCACACTGTTTTGCGTTCTATCAATAAAAGGCAACCTACAAAACCAATTCGTGAGTAGTTTGAGTTTTAGTCTTCTTGGGTAATGTTCTGCAAACCACTGTTAGGCTGTATGCAAAAGATAATCACATGAAAATCAAAGCTAAAGATTAGTCCACATTATAAAAATCTAAAAATCAGAAAATAGATCACATATTCAGAAAGTGCATAGAAAATTATGTGGTTTCAAAAACAATTGCTCTGAAAAGGTGATCGTATGAGCCTGTACGAGGCTCTAGAAGCTAGAAAAATGAGGATTAGACAGATATAGTCACCAAAAATAGTGATTTATGATAAATCCAACAAGAAAAAATAGAAACCAATTCCACCACGATAATCCTTGCAAAATTCTACCCCAAATAAAAAAAATGCACTCAAAAAGGAGCTAAAACAAGCAAGATATGAGCTTTTGAAGGTAGACTACAAATTCAAAAACACATATGGTGAAAGCAAAGATTTTCAAATGTTTGATGACATCATCACTTCCATCAATTAATTTTGACAGTTAATAGCTCATCGTGAGAGGCAAAATACCCTGCAAAAAAATCTAAATAGACATCAAATTTATGCCTCTTTCCCTGGGCGGAGGTTGCTACTTCTGGGTGGTGTCTCCAACTGACCAGCCCATTTGGAGGGCTGAGTGGTGGTTTTGGGTGGAGGAAGGGTTTTCTAGTGGGCAGTGGGCGGCGGTGTGAAGGGAAGTGGGTTTTGTGGTGGCTGCGCGCAGACAGGCGGTCGAACGGTGGGGAAGAGGAGTATGGAGATCGTGAAAGGTGGTGGGAAGGTGGAGGAGGGGAGTTAAGGTTTTGACAGAGGGAAGGGATGGTGGGTGGAAGAGAAGTGGTGGGTGGTGGTAGCAGCGTGTGGGGGTAGTGGAGGGTATGAAGTGGAGAAAGGAGTAGCGTACGCTAGGCAAGATT
>MU223621.1:237504-276690 GCA_018584345.1 Thuja plicata
TTTACATTCTTACATAATTAGTATAATCTCATTTTGGAATTGAATATTGTTAGCTTTGATTTATGAGTTATGCTTTAAAATCTTTGCAATTTCAATTTGTTAATCAATTCTAGCTTACTTGCATTTCATTTCTAGAATAGTTGCAATTCATCTTTCATGTCTTAATCATGCTCAATTCATAGAATAGCATCATTTTTCATTATATCTAGTTGCAGATTTCTCACATTTGATGGCTATTTCACACACATTTGCACTCTAAAAATCCTCCGTATTAGAGAAGGTCTGGTTGTTGACTCTCGTTCTGAGGGTACACTACAAATATCACTCCTAATTAGGAGGCAACAAGTCGTCTCAATCATTTGTAGAACAAACAATTCATGTTTGTCTCTGCAAATCAAATGGATTGAATAAAGACTATGTTGAGTTTCTTGTTGGATTGAGAGGTCACATTCAGCATTAAACAATAAGCTAACCCCTGATCAAAATTTGGATGTGGCAAGGTAGGTACAAGAACTCTTGGATCAATGCTTGATCAAGAAGAGTATAAGCCCATGTGTAGTCTCAGTTGTGTTGGAATCCAAGAAGGGAGGAAAATGGAGACTTTGCATAGATTCAAGGGCTATAAATTGAATCACAATAAGGTATAGGTTCCCCATACCTAGGAATGAGGATCTCATCAATTGTCTTGGAGGGGAAATGTACTTTACCAAGTTGGATTTGAAGAGTGGCTATCACCAAATCAGGGTGAAAGAAGGGGATGAATGGAAAAAAACATTGAAGACCACAAATAGGCTATATCAATGGCTTGTAATGCCATTTGGCCTCACAAATGCTCTAAGAACATTCAGGAGGCTCATGAATGAAGTGCTCAAGGACTTCACAGGGAAGTTTATAGTTGTATATCTTGATGATATACTAGTATTTAGCAAGACAAAGGAGGAGCATATCAAGCATGTAGAGGCAATGTTGCAGAGATTACATGAAGAGAAGTTGGCTATGAATCTTGAAAAATGTGAGTTTTTCAAGAAAGAACTAGTATACTTGGGCTTTGTAGTGTCCAAAGGGTCCTTGAAGATGGATCAAGACAAAGTTGTAGCCATTCTAAACTGGCCACCACCTACCACAACCACTAAGGTAAGAAGTTTCAATGGCTTATCCCAGTTTTATAGGAAATTTTTCAGGAACTTTAGTGGTATTTGTGCTCCTTTACTAGATACTATCAAGGGTGGGGTCAAAGCTAATTTTAGGTGGACCTTAGAAGCACAAAAAGCCTTTGAGTTGTTGAAGAAACAAGTAGCCACTCAACCTATCCTACAATTACTTAGTTTTGATAAATTGTTTACTATTGAATGTGATGTAAGTGGGATAGCAGTAGGGGCTGTGTTGAGTCAATAAAGTAGGCCAGTGGCCTTCTTTAGTGAGAAACTAAATGAGGCTAAGAAGAAATACTCTTCTTATGACTTAGAACTATATGCTTTAGTTCGGTCCCTTAGAAAGTGGAGGCATTATTTATTGCCCAAAGAATTTTTTGTGTTTACTGACAACCAAGCCCTTAGTTACATTAATACTTAGAAGAAATAAAGAAATAGGAATTTGAAATGGATGTAGTATTTACAAGAATTTACCTTTGCAATAAAGCACAAGAAAGGGTAGCTAAACAAGGTTGTAGATGCACTAAGAAGGAGGTTTCTAATAGTCTAAGAAGTCTAGTTGAATAGCATTGGCATTGATAGTTTCAGAGATCTCTTCAAGGCAGATGAGGACTTTGGGGAAGCATACCAGGTGTGTGTTGATTTTTAGAACCATTTCCATGGCAATTTCTCAGAGTTTACTTTGCAAAATGGATTTTTATTTAGGGTAACTAGTTATGTGTGCCAAGAGGCTCTATGAGAAAGAATCTCATATAGGAGAAACACAATGGGTGTTTAAGTGGTCACTTTGGTATGAACAAAACCTTGGAGCTTGTACAAAGGTTCTACCATTGGCCAAAGTTGGTAAGAGATGTTACCAAATATATGCAACAGTTTGTTGTATGCATGAAAGAAAAAGGAGGAATAAGTAATGTAGGTTTATATGAGCCTTTACCAGTCCCTAATAGGCCATGGGAGTGTGTGAGCATGGACTTCATAGTAGGTCTACCCAAAACCAAGCTAGGATACGACAATATTTATGTAGTGGTTAACAGATTTAGAAAGATGGGTCATTTCATACCCTGCAAGACTACTAATGATGCTAGCCACATAGCCTATTTATTCTTTAAGGAGATTGTGAGGATCCATGGTCTTCCCTTAAGTATAGTATCAGATAGGGATGTGAAATTCATGAGCCATTTTTGGAGGACATTGTGGACTAGATTGGGTACCAACCTTTCTTTTGGTTTAGCCTACCACCCTCAGACTAATGGCCAAACTAAGGTGGTTAATAGAGTGTTGGGTAACCTATTGAGGTGCCTAACCAAGGAGTATGGTCAGACTTGGGATGTGGTCATTCCCCAAGTAGAGTATGCATACAATGATAGTAAGAACATAATGACATGGAGTAGCCCATTTAAGGTAGTTTATGGGATGCACCCAAGAGGTGTGTGTGATATTAGGGATCTTAGAGGCATGGAGTATAGGAGTGGTCATGCTTAGGAATTCACTCAAACCATGAATGAGATCCAAGAATAGGTCAAGCAGACAATCCAAGACATTCAACAAAATTTGAAGGCCAAAGTTGATGAAAAGAGGAAGGACATTCAGTTTGAGGTAGGTGACTATGTGATGGTTCATTTGAACAAATATCAGTTATAGAAGGGTGTCCCTACTAAATTGCAGATGAAGAGGGTGGGACCTTGCAAGATCCTAGCCAAATATGGGGCTAATGCATATAAAATAGATGTACCTTCATATTTCAGCATCTCTCCGGTGTTTAATGTACAAGACTTGATCCAATTCAAAGGGAAGGTAGCAGAGAATGGTCAAAGCAGTCAAGGGGTTAGTGGTGATGTGGAAGCTACTGTATTACCTCCCAAGCCTTAGTTGGAAGCTGATAGAGTTTTGGACTCAAGAGTCAAGAAGACTAAAAGGTACAAGGTGTACATGGTATTGGATGATATCAGTTTTGGTTACTTATCATGTTGTTGATATTCATGTTTTGTCACTGATGTCAACATATATTTCTATGGAGAAAACAAAATGGCTACTTATTGGAAGAAGTGTACAGACACTATATGGATGATTCAGAATGATCAAAGTTGGTTTTATGTAGAAGGATGTGTGCTGACCTTATTCCTAAGGTCGCTTGGCTTTATGTTACATACTGTGGATGTTACAGTTGATTTAGTGAAGACTGGTTTTCTGGACTGTAACTGTGATTCTCGATAGAGCAGGTCTCTGTGTTTTGGGTATATCTTTCTGGCAAAGATATTTCATAACTTGCAAGGTTACTGATGGACAACTAACATAGGGTAGAGTAATGGGTTGAGTTTGATTGTTGTTTGGATACTGATGACATCAGATGTGGCGTGTATTCAGGAGAAGACCTATTTCCTGGCTGACTTCAGACATGTAGCATGTGAAATTAATTATGAGCATGAATTACAAATTTGGAAGTATATGTAATGGATTGTAAATATTGTATACTTATTATAGATACCGTGTGTATCTTAGCAAGGGGCTATTTAATTATTTGTATGATGGAAAGCCTTAATTGGCCAACCTAGTTAGTTATGTTTTAGGAAAGCTTAACTGACTGACCTAATGAATTATTGTAAGAGGGTATATATGAATGGCAAATTATTGTGGAGAAGTGTGGAAGAGAAAGATAAGGAAAGAAAGGTGTGGAAGATGTGAATCTTTTTGACTGTGGGATTCAAGCAGAGTTGATAATTCATTGGAACTAACCAAGCAAAGATAGTTGCTATCAGACAGTTTGTTGGAATGTGTATTTTCTTTATACACTTGATTCGGATTGTAAATCCTTGAGGGTGGCTTTAACCTTCTTTGGGTAGTTTTTCTTGGTAGTGAGCCAACTATTTTCTTTGACTCCTAATAGGGTATATCTCCTAACAGGGACTGTGTACTGTAATGTTGTAACAAGCTCCTAACAGGGATAATATCTTTTAACAGGGATACTATACTCTCAGTACATTATTTATGGGTGTTAATTCCCACTGGGGTTTTACCTTTAACAAGGTTTCCTTGACAATAAATATTGTGTTATGGTGTTGGCATTTACTGTGTTATCATTTACATTTGTATATTTGGTTTATAAAGTATAATGTTTAATAATCTAGATTACAACTAAATAACCCCCCCTCAGTTGTCTTATGGATTGTAATTCCTAACAATTGGTATCAAAGCTATTGGTCCTTGGAGAGAAAGTTTAACATCTTGAGGTGATCTTGAAGATGAATTACTATAGGAAGGGTAGTCCAAAGTTTGATCTTGAAAAATTTGACAGTTAGCAGAACAAGATGAGAACACATTTTCTATGTCTGGGAATTGATTACTGGATGATCACAAAGAAGAATGAAAAGATAGAAATTAAGGATGAATTAGAAAAGGCTTCTAAAGATCATAAGAAGTTATTTTCATGTAATATGGTTGTGAGGGAATCCTTGATTAGTGCACTATCAGAAGGAGAATTCACTGAAGTAAAAGACTTGGACTCTGCACATGAAATTTGGACAAAGCTGGAAGCACTATATGTTGGAGACAAATTTACAAAGCAAGCAAAAATATAGAATTGGAAGACAAAGATGAAATCACTGAAGATGAGAGAAGATGAGAACATCAAAGCATATGGCCAGGGAATTACTAAAGTGGTTACTGGTATTAGGAACTCTGGAGGAACTTACAGTGAGAAAGAAGTGATTGCAAAGATACTCAGATCTTTGACACCTACATATAGAACCAAGGTTCAGGCTATAGAGGAGATCATACCTTTGACACTGAACTTCACCAGAGAGATGTTGATTGGCAAGCTAACTAAATTTGAAGCCACAAAAATTGGAGACACTTTACCTAAGGTTGAGTTAGCATTCAAAGAAATCATGCACAAAAGCAAAAGAATCTTACCTAGAAATGCAAGCAGAAGTAGTGACCTAAGAGAAGAACTTGGAGCCTAAGCTGATGAATGGGAACAAATACAGGAAGAAGAAAGGAAGCTAGATGAAGTAGTGGCACTGATCAGTAGAAGAGAAAAGAGAGGTAAGGGTAAGTTTGAGGGAAAATTACCTTTGAAATGTTTTTCATGTAACAAGATCGGTTATTTTGCATCTAGATGTCCTACAAGAATTCCAAAGCACAAACCTAAGTTTTTAAAATTCTTAAAGGACAAAGAATGTTATTATGCAAGTGAGGGAATATCTGATGATGAGGATGGTGACTATGATGAAATTAGATTTATTGCTATTAAGGATGAAGAACCTATGCATGAAGAAAAATACTTAGTATCCTGAGTTGAAAATAAATTTGAATGGGTCATAGATAGTGGTTGTTCACATCATATGACTAGAGATAAAAACAAGTTTGTGAGTTTGAAAATACATGATGGTGGTGTTGTTAGATTTGGTGACAATACTCCTAAACTTATTATTGGAATTGGATCTATTTATTTGGATGGAAAGACTAACACTGACAATGTATTACTTGTTGATGGACTTAAGCACAATTTGTTGAGTGTTCGAAAGCTAGTGGACAAGGGTTATCAAATAAACTTCATAAATGGAAAATGTTCTATCAAGAGTAAAATAGGAGACTTGATAGCATCTGGTTCTAAATCTAGAGGTAATGTATTTGAATTGAACACATCTGAAGCTTCTTTTTTTATTGCAAAGGTTGATGACAGTTGGTTATGGCACAGACAATTTTTTCATGTTAATTTTGATAACATTGTGAAGGCAAGTATGAAAAAATCAGTAAGAGATCTACCTAGAATTGTAAAGCCATCTAACACTATGTGTAGAGAATGTGTTATGGAGAAACAGACCATAAGCACTTTCAAGAGAAAATCTTATTTAGAAAAAGGGAAGTTGGGTCTGGTGCATACAGATCTGTGTGGTCCTACAAGAACAAGATCATACTATGGTGAAAGGTATTTTATACTTTTTGTTGATAGCTTTTATAGAATGATGTGGGCTACATATTTGAGAGAGAAATCTGAAGCATTTGAAAATTCCAAGTTATTAAAGGAAAAAGTTGAGAATGAATCTGGTATAAAGATGAAGTGTTTAAGATCAGACAGAGGAGGAGAGTTTACATCAGAACTATTTAATACATACTATGAAGAAAATGGAATACACAGATAGACTTCAGCCCCTAGAACTCCACAATAGAATGGCATAGCAGAGCGAAGGAACAAAACCATATTAGATGTTGCAAGGACTATGTTTCTAGAAGGAAATGTGTCACATGTTCATTGGAGAGAAGTAGTTGGCACTATTGTGTACACATTAAACATAATTTAGATTAGAGAAAGTACAAATAAAACTCCATATGAATTATGGTTTAATCATGCACCTACTGTGAAACATTTTAGAATATTTGGTAGTAAATGTTATATCAAGAGAGATGATGAGATAGGAAAGTTTGATGCTAGAAGTGATGAAGGAATCTTTCTTGGTTATTCCACTAGGAGTGAAGAATATAAATGTTTCAATCTGAGACTAAGGAAACTGATTGAAAGCACCAATGTGAGGATTTATGAGAAGTTTTAAAATCAGGAAAGAATATATGACTGTGGTCAGATAAGAGAAGCAAAAGAGGTTGTTGTTGAACCTGAAGGACCCTTGATGATTGAGAATGAAATTGAAGAAGAACAAACCAAATATACTAAGACATTAAAGACACCAAGGTATGTCAAGATAAATCATTCTAAAGATAAAATTATTGGTGATGCAAGAAAAGGCATGATGACTAGATCTAGAGTTAGAGATGAGATCTGTTTGATTTCTCAAGTTGAACCAAATACTACTGATGAAGCATGTAGAGATGAATCTTGGACTAAAGCCATGAAAGAAGAACTAGAACAGATAAAGAAAAACAATACTTGGGAATTGGTTCCAAGACCTAAGAACAAAAATGTGATTGGCACTAAGTGGGTTTTCAGAAACAAGATGGATGAGGAAGGCACAGTGGTAAGAAACAAGGCTAGACTAGTATGTAAAGGCTACTCACAACAAGAATGAATAGACTATGAAGAAACATTTGCACTTGTTGCTAGATTAGAAGCTGTGAGACTATTCATTGCTTATGTTGCACATAAAGACTTCAAAGTGTATCAGATGGATGTGAAGGCAACATTCTTGAATGGTGATCTAGAAGATGAAGTGTACATTGAGCAACATGATGGTTTTCTTTTGACAGATGATGAAAACATGGTTTGCAGACTGAACAAGGAACTATATGGACTGAAACAAGCACCAAGGGCATGGTATGCAAGACTGGATAAACATCTACTTCATCTTGGTTTTAGAAAATGTAATGCAGATAGTAATTTGTATTTAAGAACTAATGAAGATGGAATCTTAATTATAGAAGTTTTTGTTGATGATATCATTTTTGGAGGCAATGATAAAGTGAGTAAGAAGTTTGCTAAAGAAATGGAGAATGAGTTTGAAATGTCAATGATTGGTGAGATGAAATTTTTTCTTGGTTTGCAAATTAATTAGAGTAAGAATGAAATTTTTATATCTCAGACCAAGTATATTAAGGAAATGTTGAAGAAATTTGGAATGGAAGATTGTAAACCTGTTGGTACACCCAATGTAACAGGGAACAAACTGACTAAAAGTGATGAGACTCAAAGTGTTGGGAAAACTAAGTATAGATCAATGATTGGAGGTCTACAATATCTAACACACACTAGACCAGATATTGCCAATGTAGTTGGAATTGTGGCTAGATATCAGGCAGATCCTAAAGAGACACATTTTGCTACTGTGAAAATAATTTTTAGATATTTGAAAGGAATAATAGAATATGGATTGTGGTATGAAAAATATGATGATTTTACATTGCAAGATTTTACTGATGTTGATTGGGTAGGTAATGTGGATGATAGGAAGAGTACAAGTGGTGGTGCATTTTTCCTTGGAAAAAGGCTGGTTTCTTGGTTGAGAAAGAAGAAGAATTGTATTTCTCAATCTACTGGTGAGTCAGCGTATGTTTCTATTGCAATAAACTATACACAAGTTGTTTAGATGAAATAAATGTTGAAGGACATTGGAATAATTTTGAAAGAACCAGTGGTTATCCATTTTGATAACAACAACACAGTGAATATGTTAAAGAATCCTATAATGCATTCAAAGACTAAACATATTTCCATCAAGTATCATTTCTTGAGGGAGAAGGTAGCAGATAGAGAGATTAAACTAGAGTATATTAGCACCAAGGAACAGATAGCGGATATATTTATTAAACCTTTGCCAAAAGATGCTTTTGAATATCTCAGAGGCATGCTTGGCGTGATGGTCCCTCCCAGTGAAGACTGAAATGATGCAAATATGCATTAGTCTAGTGGATCTCAGAGCTATATCATTCTATGGACTTGATGTATGGATCTACTCCTTAGGGGGAGCGATCGTAGGACAATACTTTGGAGTACATTTGGGTGATCTTGCACCTAGCTGATTGGACATGAAGACTAGAAAAGGACTACAAAAGACTACATATGAGTTATGGCACCCTTTCCCATTGCTTCCAAAGGGGGAAGAAATCTATGTGAAAATACCTACTATTTTGCGGAGATTTATGTTGAGGATATTGAGAATATTGTATTGAGAGAGAGTACTTTTAGGTTGATTCATATGGATTTTCCCATATGTTGCCATCAGTGCCAAAGGGGGAAATTGTTGGATGATATCACTTTTGGTTAATTATCATGTTGTTGATATTCATGTTTTGTCACTGATGTCAACATATATTTCTATGGCTGTGCGAATGATTCAGAATGATTAAAGTTGGGTTTATGTAGAAGGATGTGTGTTGACCTGATTCCTAAGGTCACTTGGATTTATGTTACATACTGTGGATGTTACAGTTGATTTAGTGAAGAATGGTTTTCTTGACTATAATTGTGATTTTGGACAGACCAGATCTCTGTGTTTTGGGTACATCTTTCTGGCAAAGATATTTTAGAAATTGTGAGCTTACCGATGGACAACCAACATAGGTTAGAGTAATGGGTTGAGTTTGATTTTTTTTTGGATACTAAGATGTCAGTTGTGGCATGTATTCTGGAGAAGACCTATTTCCTGGCCAACTTCAGACATGTAGCATGTGAAATTAATTATAAGCATGAATTAAGGATCTAGAAGTATATGCAATGGATTGTAAATGTTGTATACTTTTTATAAATACCACATGTATCTTAGCAAGGGGCTATGTAATTATTTGTATGATGGAAATCCTTAATTGGCTGACCTAGTTAATTATGTTTTTGGAAAGCTTAACTGGCCAACCTAATGAATTATTGTAAGAGGGTATATAGGAATGACAAATTCTTGTGGAGAAGTGTAGAAGAGAAAGATAAGGAAAGAAAGGTGTGGAAGTTGCGAAGCTTGTTGACTGCTGAATTCAAGCAGAGTTGATAATTCATTGGAACCGACCAAGCAAAGATATTTGCTATCAGATAGTTCACTAGAATGTGTATTTTCTTTATGCACTTGATTTAGATTGTAAATCCTTGAGGGTGGCTTTAACCTTCTTTGGGAAGTGTGCCTTAGCAATGAGACTACTATTTTCTTTGACTCCTAACAAGGTTTGTCTCCTAAAAGGGAATGTGTACTATAATGTTGTAACAAGCTCCTAATAGGGATAATATCTTTTAATAGGGATACTATACTCTCACTACATTATTTATGGGTATTAATTCCCACTAGGGTTTTACATTTAACAGGGTTTCCTTGACAAAAAATATTGTGTTATGGTGTTGACATTTACTTTGTTATCATTTACATTTGCAGATTTGTTTTATAAAGTATAAAGTTTAATAATCTAGATTACAACTGATTCACCTCCCCCTCTTAGTTGTCTTGTGGACTATTATTCCTAACACATGGAACACCTAATCAAGTGGAAGGATAGGTTTGAATCAGAGGCCCCATGGATTGTAGAAGTAGACTTCAAAAAGGTGGGCATCTTTGAAGATTTGTTATCCACAGGAGTGACATAACTTTCCTTTGTGGGGGAGTATGGTGCAAGAGCATCTAGGTAGGGCTAGAAAGAACCTAGGGCTTCTATTTTTTTTTTGGCTTGTAGTGGTCCTAGCCAAACCACTAGTGAAATAAGGGGACTAAACAAGTCCTAGTGTGAAGTGTGTGAGTTTAGGATGCCTTAATAGGTCCTTAGTGACCTTATTTGTAAGATTGTCCACATTAGGTCAAATAGGGTGTTTTATGCATTTTGATGTCAAATTGGACAAGAAAGGGACTTGAGGTCCTATTTCAATGTTCTAACACCTTATATAAGCATTTGGTTAGGTTTGGTGGACTTATGACCTAGTTTGGGTAGAAAATCCAAAAAGATGTAAAAGTTGTCAATGTTGTCATTGACAACATTGACAACATTTGTTGCATAATTGCAACTTCAAGCAATTGGTTTCATAACTGTCTAAAACTATTGATTTTGTGTCTTGGTCAACTACTTAAGGCTATCCTTGACCTTTTGAAAGCATTGGATTATTTTTTTAAGTGTGTACAGACTGGGTAATAGCTAGGACAGTCACAATTAGTGTTTTTCTAAGCAATTAGTGTTTTAATGGATTGAATTGAATACTATAATCCATGGAAGTGTTAGATTAGGTGTTTTTAAGTTTTTGTGTGGTTTTGGATTTAAATTTTGTAAAATTTTAGTTATTCTTCTAAATTAATTTGTTTTATGTTCAGTCACTGGTCTGAACCAGGCAACTGGTGAAGATGGGGTCATAGATATTCTTCCCACCATGGAAACTACATGGGCCTTTGAGATTAGGGATATGAATCCATGTACATATTTTATAGTGAAGGAGGGGCCCTAGAAAGCATGGGAACTATTTTTAATGTGATTCCCTAAGCGAGCTAGAGTTGCATGGCTAGGGATCATAGGAAGTTGCAGAGCTAATGGAAGGGATTAAAAGCATCCATTGCTTCAATTAGTGATTATGGAGAGGTATTTTGGTGTGTGGAGGAGCCCCAAATTGAAGGAGAAGTTTGGGTGAGGAGTTTAGTGTGCCTAGAACAAGTTCTTTTGTGTAGACAGACTTAATGCTTAGAAACCCTGATTTTTAGGCATGATTATAGGAGTCACTATACAGTCGCTTTTGGGAAATAAGACCTAGAAAATATTTAGTGTCTTGATAAAGGGTATCTATATCCATTTCTAGTTTTTCAACTTGTTAAGGTGTTTTACAAGTTATTGCAGAAAAAGAGCCTAATTAGGCCTAATGCTTGTAGCCCTATTTTGGGTGAATTTGGCTTTGTTCTTGGAACTCATTTAGGGTTTTAGTGAAAAAAGAGTTTGTTGAAATTGGATTGGATCCAATTAACAATCTAGGAGACTACCTCTACATATGGAAGAGTTTTGGATCCATTTGGATTAGTTTGTGAAGAAGGGAAAGAAGAGCACTATGGCTAGGTGTTGAAGTAGTTTGGTTTTCTTGCTAGTGTACTCAAGCTGAAATTGAGTGGGATCTTGAGAGAGGGATACTTGAAGGTTAGGGTTAGTGAAGAACCATAATTATGCTAGAGAAGAGGCCTATTGAAGACCCTAGTTGAGGATAGGGTAGAAGATAAAGGCTTGTTGTTACATCTTTTTTACCTGGGGTGTCTGATGTAGGAGCATCATAGGATTCTTGGCAATCCTGTATCACCCAAAAATATATTTTGTTTGGAGATTACTTGGTGTGTTTTGATCCTATTGGTGAAGTGTTACCTGGTCATAGAGGAGTTTTGTTTCTTAGCTGATGTGTTGGCCAAGAGGCTCGGTCAGTGAAGAACTTGACAACTCTAGTGCTCGACACAACCTACTCGATGATGTCTGTGGTGCTCGGTCATCGTGCTTGATCAAAAATGCTTGGCTTGCTTGACATGTGTTGGTTGATGGAACTTGATAGTTTTCTGACACCCAGGAGTTTGGCTTGTTGACTGGTGTTCTTACAGATTTGGGAGGCCAACTTGATGCATTTAGTTTGTGTAGCATGGCATTCAATTTGGATCTCTCACTGGGGATTGTGGGGAACTAAATCTGGGTCATTGGTATCTCCTATGTTTTTTTTTGTGAACCTTTTGGTTGCCTCTTGTATTTAAGTGATGTTATGTTCTTATCTTAGGGCATCAGATTAGATGGGATGAAATGAGATCAGATCTAAGGGTCTTTAAGTAACAGATCTGAGTTGTATCTTTGGGTAGAAGGTAAATGGTCTGATGCTTACAAAATATTTGTGCTAGATCTTGGATTTATATCTTTATAATTAGCTGTAACCAAGAAGGCCTTATAGCTTGGCATGTTGGAATAAATTGAATGTTGTTTCCTATATCTATTATTGTTGTGTTTTGATGTATTGTTGTTTTGATTGCATCAAGGTTTGGACTGTCCATTCTTGGATCCTCCATCCTTGAGCGCATCAAATCTTCATCCTAATCTATCTTAATCATTGATCAAGTAATAAAATGTTATTAATGATTGTAGCAATTTAAGTAATGTAGTGAAAATACATTAAATGTGATCTGATAGCATTTTTGATTCGCTGTCTATCTCGGTTGAGTAACTCATTCAACTCAGTTATAATAACTTCAATGCTTGGTAACTATCAAATTGGTATCCTTCATTACGTTTGGTACTCGATAACTATAAGTCCTCAGTACACAGTTAACTTTGTGCTCTTTAGTGACTTCTCTTCTATGTATTACTTTACTGACTAACTCAATGTGAATTACCGACTAGTCAAATATATGACAAACTCATTTTACCGACTAGTTCTTCTTGACTCCATGACTTTGACATAAACTAATGACAACAAAAATATCTTGTAGAGATAACATGAAATGCATACTTAGATGTAGATAGGTTCAATTTAAACAATAATGGAGGATAAGGGATAATAGAGGACAGGGTGGATAGGATAACATGGATGAAACTTGTACCCAAGTGTAAATTACAAGAGGGTAATGAATTACACATGACACCTATTTGCTAGGTTTTCATCATGTAACTTTTCCAAGGCACTACATGATGTCGTTCTCACCATAGGATGAATTATTTCTCTCTCTCTCTCTCTCTCTCTCTCTCTCTATATATATATATATATATATATATATACACTTATTTTTTCTATTTTTTATTTTTTTCATCTTTTGAAGATAGTGGATACATGAGGGAAGATGTAGGAAGTACTTAGGCATCTTCTTCTTTGGATAGTTCCCCTTGAAAGACATGCTAGAATGGATCATGACTATTGAAGGTATGGTCATATATGTTGATAGGGCGATGATAAAAGAAGATAAAATGTGGTAAGGAATTTATGAAAAGAATTGGATAAGAGGGATTGAAGGATTCAAAATAGGTGTTGGATAATAGATGGAGTTATGGAAGACTTGTGTAATGTTAGATGAAAATTTTGGAAAGATCAACATCAACACACACCTTGAAGGGTGGTGGAGTAATGGAGGAAAAGTGGATTTTTTTAATTTTAAAATTTTTATGGGGAAAAGGATGTACATTTTTGGATATAAGGGCCTAAAATAGATGGAATTGATGGAGGATTTAAGATAATGGATTTTGGGAAATAGGGACCCAAAATGGATTTGGAAGATTAAAGCTAATTTTATGGAGGATTAGAGGAAGCCTATAGAGTAGCAAGCTTGGATGCCAATTTTGATTTTACTATAGTGTGCAAGTCATGTACAATAGACTTGGGGATCCACATAGTCTTTGATTTTTCTTTTCCTCATGGTTCTTTAGGATACGTTGCTTCAATGAGGGATTTGGGAACCACAATGTTTTAAATTTTTATTTTTGATTGATGGGCCTTTGTAGCATTTTGGATATTTCTATTTTCTTTGTATTCACATATCGATTACATTAGACATATTTATGTTTATATGCATGTGGATTGTTGAACTTATGAAATTTATTCTTGACATCCAAATTTCTTCCAAGGGCATTAGGAGTCACAGATGGATAGGAATGATATGGACATTTCATATGGATAGGTGATTCAAAGTTTCTCAAGTTTAGGTGCTTTTTTTGATGTTGATTTATGATAAGGTAAGTGGATGGAGGGACATAAAGACCTAAGATGGATGGAAAAGATGAAGGGTTTATTTTTGGGATATAGGGACCCAAAATGGATTTGGGGAAGGGGAAAAATGTATGTTTTATTTTAGATGGAGGAATGTAGTATTCAAGGGGGATGAAAACATCTTGAGTGTGAGCTATGTAGTCAAGGCCATGATAATTAGGATTCAATATTACATAAAGGGGTTCTAATATACCTTTTTCATGGATGCCCAACTCTTTTCCTTGATAGTACATGGTTTAGAAGATCTTCTTAGAAAAGGGATGCTTGTTTTTTTGAAAGAAAAATGCAAGTCCATTTTGAGGCAAAGGAGACCTGTAAGAAATGACACAATCAAAAAGTTAAACAGACCAAATGAAAGTGGATGAGACATGTTGTTATGTAAGCTGATCCTTATTAGATTGGATAGGGGTGATGAGATCTTGAGGAGGATTAGGAACATGAAGGGGATTAGGAGAATTATGACAAGGAGGTGAAGGGATACTATGATCTTGACATGGGAGAGAATCATTGCATGGAGTGGAAAATACTCTTTGTTCTTGATTTTCAATAGGATCATTGAAAATGATTGACTTGGAATAACACAATATTGCTTAAGATTTGGATTAGGAATGAGAATTGGAAGGACACTTTTCTGTTCAGATGGAAGAGGGTCATCTTGTAATAAGTGAAAGGGTATGAGGGGATTATCATTAGATGTTAGGGAGATGATATCTTTGTTATATGTTGGATGATATCTTGATCTTGATTTTTTTTATACTTTTTATTATCCTCTTTAAATGGAGACACTTCTAAGGATGAGGGAAGAGTTTGAATATGCATGGCAGATTCTTGGAATGAGTCAATATTTTTTCATGATAGAGATGGATCTTTATAATGAATTTTTAGGGTAGGTATGCTTTGGATAGGAGGGCATGATAGCATAGGATCTCGGATTTTTGAAGAATAAGAGGGACTTGTGTTAAGATTTGGATTAGCTTGGATTTCTATTGGAGATATCCCTTGAGGGTCAACATGAAATGTTTCATCATTGGATTAATTCTTTTATTGAGGTGGTGTGGCTTGTTGTTGGGAAGATTTAGGAGATAAAGGAATGGTTGGAGAAATGAAGGCTACATGTGGGCCATTGCTAGACATAATTTCACAATTTTCATCATGCTTCGAAATAGTGTCTTGTTTCTAATTAGGCAAATCATTAGGATATGAAATAGATCAATGAAATGATTATCAACGAGGTCTTGTATTTTGTATTTTAATTCCATATAATTTGAAGTTCTTTGTTTGTTGTGTCTATGATATGGAAAATAGCTATTAAAAAATTTAAATCCCCAAGTGGCCTTGTTAGGCAATGTGATAATATTATTCTCAAGAAACTCTTTGAAATCTATTTTTTGTTAAATTTTAACCATTTGATTTTGTATTCCTTGAATTCTTGGATTATCTAGTATTTAATTAGTTACTTGGAGGCATTATTCAAGAGTTGTTGTTGGTTCCTTTCTTTCTTGTTTTATAGCTTGTATGACATACACTTTTCTTTTGAGATATTTAATTTGTAGGGCTAAGGTGACCATTGGTTCTCTTGTTTGAGATCTAGAATTAGAAAGTATGATTAACTTTGTCTTTGAATTTTTGACTATTTTTAACTTTGTCTTTATAAAAGAACATAAGAAAGAAATGAAAAAGAACACAAATTCCTAAGGATATTTTTAGATGATGTATCCCCTTTTTGGTTTCAAATGGGGAAGGCAATCTAAACATTCAAGCACATAAGAGACAAAAATGAACCTACTCAAGTGGGAGTATCAATCCTTGAATAAACAAGAAATTTGTTGTCGTAGTATATAGATTAATAAATTTGTCCCATGAGAGGGGAAGAGTTTTTTAAGGTTAAGTAAATTAAAAATATATATAGTAGCAGGGTCTACAAACCCATCAATCTCATCTATGTTTGATGGTGGTATCACCAGTAGTCATATTTTGTGGTACCATTGATAGTGGAAATGTAGGTACCAAAGTCATGGTACCCTAACCCCACTGCCAGCGAGGTGATCGGTCCCCATCCTGTAAAATATATAACCACAAACAATATTTTTATAAACAACCTCCTATGTTTAGTTATCATTACAATTTTTTTATATGTTATTATTTTTGTAATCTATCAACTAATATTTATCACATCAAATTTAATTTATGGGCAGGTCCAACTCTTTGCCCACATAAGTTTTTTTTATTAAAAAACCTTTGAAATGTAAATTTAATTAAATTGCGAAAGGATTTGAAATCCATCAATGTTGCATAAATGGGAAAGGAGGATATTTTTTTTTAAATGAGCATAACTTTCACTCAGTATGTTAGATTCTAGACTTCTTATGGTCATTGTAAAGATGATTCCAGGAACTAGATGATAGTACTAGCACAGTTCAATGATTTTGAAAATTTTCATGTTTTTTGAGCTTGCAATCTAGATTTTCTTCATTACATAGTTTTGGTCAAATATTTTGTATATAGAATCATATTTTTTATTTTGAGTAGGCATTCAAGAGTATGTTAATTTTAATTTGGTTTGGTGTTGTCATTCTAATAGTTTAATGTATATGGAGATTTGTGTACTTGTTTGTTCACTTATTAAAGCCTAAGATCCAATTCTTGGCTGTGAGTGCATCCTAAAGAGTCAAGAGATGATACCTTGAGGTAGTACATCTTATTATGAGATATTTGTGATGCTAGAGATGATTATCAAATTTGGCGCTTCTTGATATAGGGTTAAAATTGTGTTCATAGTTTGATTTTTTTATGATAACAGTATACAGGTTGTCTTTAGTTTGAGAACATGGTTGTACATGGTTTGGGACTTGGAGTATTATGTGGGTTATAGTTGAGTGCAAGTGCAATGATGTTGATGATTATGGTATCATGGGTATGCATTATATATTTTGCATAGGTACATCATAATTATGTTTGTGATAATTGGTGGTGATTTGGTTTTATTTTAGGAGGCTTTTTCTTATCTCCTTGATTCTTATTAGGTTCCTTGACTATGGTACATGGTTGTGGAAATGTTTGGAAAATTAGATCTAGTTTTAATTTGGTGTTTGAGTAATTTGGTCTACAATATTAATCTCTTTGATATCCCATTTTTTAGTTTGCTAATGTGATGATGAGTTTGCATGTTCAGCATTTAGATCTATGAGTTATGTTATTGGTAGGTATGCAAAACCTATTGATTGCATTGCAATGACTTAGATATATACTTTCTATATCCACCATGTTTGATTCATTGGTGTTGCATACTTCATTAGTTGGCATTGTCTATGGTCTTTTGAACATTGCTATGTTTTTGTTTGAGATGAGAGAATGAATGATGCTTATAGAACTTGGATAGTTTGTTTTGGAACTTATATCTTGTGGTTATGTCATGATTTCATGATAGATTTTTTGTTTATTGATTGCACTTTCAGTAGGAGATTTTGATAGTGATGAGTTGGCAATGTAGGATTTATTCCTTATTGGTAGTTTGGTCATTTTATGTATCTTCTTGGTTTGGAGATCTTGGTTTCACTTGATATTACTAACATATCAACTGTATGTGTGTAGACCTAGAGGATCTTCATTTAGGAGATAGTCATCACAATTTCATGTATAACTAGGTATCATGATTCAGTGGGAGTTGTTGGTAGTGATGTGGATTCATCATTGGATGATGTATGATCTTATTTAGTGTTGTAGATGTTGGAGGATTCCTTACATCTTATTGATGTAGAAGGGTCTTTCGCATTTGTTGATTCACTAGTAGGACATGGTTATCTTCATGCAAATAGATATGTTGACATATTGAGGACTCAAGGGGTCTTGAGGTATAGTTTTATTCTTTTAATTGATATATTATCATGGTTTTATCTTGATTACCACTTTAGAGGTTTTCCATTTTATAGATATTTTATATGTTCATATGGAGCATGTGATCTCCTAGGAGGAGATGATTAGATCATATTATCATTTTTATGTTCCCAATTCCATGGTTGGAGCTTTGAAATTGATCTTGTTTTAGTCTCTTGGAATTGATTACATTAATTATTTTACTGATACTTCATGCTAGTGTTGTGTTTCATTTGGAATTTGGCATGGTTTGATCAATTAAAAGTTATCATAGATACTTGGATACTTACGTGATGCTTATATTCTCTTCAAATTCTAGATGTGTATTGGGATGGTTAATAGTTTTAACAAGAAGATGGAGGAGCATTCACCTAGTATGAACTTGAGAGGAGAGTGTTCTTGGATTAGTCTTAGAAACTTGGATATCTTGATGAGCATTCTCATTCCCCACTCTTGGTCTACTTGGTGATTTATTACTTGAGAGCCATTGCCCACTGTTTCTTTCAAGTGCATCAATCTTTGTGCTTATCTTTGATAGCTATTGATCTTGATATATGAAGATGTTAGTTTTGGGGGGTTCACTTGAGAGGTGTCAGACATTGGTTATCTCCTTGTGTATGTATGTCATTATATGATATCATTATGATTGAACCTAGGAGATGGATTATATAGATAATTCCTCATATTGGGAATGGTATTAATATGATTTTTTATGAGAGGCTTGCATGCATGTTTATTATATGATACATATATTTTTGTTGGCCTAAAGAGGCTAAATGTGGTTTGGATATTGTTATGGATACCTGTTCAGGGTTGTACAGAAGAGATCATACTTGACACAATCGACATTTAAAGGTGTGTGTAGAGGGACATGGTACAAGTTTGTATTTGCAATATTTCTCTATTTGGTCTTGATTATCTTCCTAGATATTTAGTTTCACATTTCATTGGATTTGAGATTGGCTGGAGCTTTGTGATCGCTAGTTTGTGTTCATTTGTGTCATGTAGGAGATGACATGGTGGTTCCTTATCTCTTTCCTTTTATTGGTTTTGGAGAAAATGGGAGAGCACTAGAGACTTGTTGTGAGAGTTGAGCTTGTAGGTCATTGGTTCACATTTTTTCTCTTTTCATTATATGGTTTCTTCAATTAGTTTCATGTTCCTATGGTTTCAAAGGATGGTGACATATTGTGGGAGAGTATAAATCTATGTAGGTTGCATGTATGGTTAATTGTGAGCGTTCTTGATACTATAGGTTCATGGTTACACTTCTATGTGATGATGCTAGTGGATTCATTTTAGATTTGACATTACCTATGCAATAAGAGTTTCTTGGTGTATATACAACATATATTCACTTGAGGCTTTTGGTTGCATGTTACAAGTTGGATATGTTGATCTTATAGAATTCACTTGATATGTTTCATATACCTTGGAGGTATGGATAGTTAGATGTATTAGAAATTGTTGTTGATGTTATTTTATCTCTTTTATATTGGTTATTGATAGCTAATAATGCATTTTATTACCTTTGGATTGAGTGTTTGTGTTGTGGGGCCATTAGATGAGACAAGTTTCATGATTAGTTTTCAATTGGTAATGTGGATTTCACTTTTGATGGCCTCCTATATGTAGTTATAGTGGCATGATGAAGGGTGAGATCATTAATGTATGAGATGGTGGTCACTTATATTTTTTTGCAAGTATCTTGATAAAGCACATGGAGAAATTGTAACATTTTAATATTATTTGATATAATTATTTAATATTGAGGAAATAAATTAAATAATGTACCCATTATTAAATGTGGGGTAAAGGAGTTTGCTAGCACATGGTTTATGTAATACCACTTGGTGGTTTTATAGGAGCTTGCTTCTATAAAGAAACCACACGGGTAGTTGTAAAGGTTACCTAGGTTAGCATTTTGTGGAGGTTAAAAGCATGACATGGGATGTATGGTTGCTTGCCTATTCACATAGAGTTCTTGTTTATGGTTGGGGTTTTGAAGGATTTCATGGATATATTACAATGCTTCTTTGTAGAGCGATACATGGAATTTGGATGCTTTTGGAGGATGGGTTTTCCCCTCATGTGTGTTTCCCAAGATATATCTTGTGTCATATTTTTTGGGAATATTTTTATTTTATTGAATGTCTAATCAAAGTACTTTTATGGTTAATTTATCATGTGGAATATGTAGAAATTGTCATAAAGTTAGCTACAAGTTTCTTTTCATAAAAAAACCACCAATATCTTTGTAGCCTCTAGAGGTTTTTTTTTGTTCCTATGTCTATGCCTAGTGTAGACAAAGGAAAGGCACCTATGATACCTAAGTCTAAGGTTCATCCTCTATTCGTGATTCTAATCCTAGTTGACACCCCTCTCCCTATTATTTATAGTAAAGTCAATAGGCCAATACAGGCTTCTCCATCTCATTTAGAACCTACCTCTCAGCTTCTGAGGTTTCCTTCTATTCTTGCCACCTCTTGCAAGGAAAAATGAGTAAGGGAACCTATGGTTGATCCCATATTTTCCCCATTTATAGTGTCTCCTACTTTATTGATAGGGTCTTCTTCCTTGTTGGTCACACAATTATTAGCTGCTTTGATGGAGGGAGATGTCACTGAACCTCTACAAACCTCTCATCCTACTTTGAATCTTCCTCGGGGCCAACTTTCATGTGAGCATAAGCATCACCAAAAAGCTAGGCCTTGGAATATGAGGTCACCATGAAGGTCGACACTAATTTCTTCATCTCTATATTTTTCTACCACTTTATCTCATGTGTATCAATCCCTCATCTAGCCACATCTTCCATTTTTATTCCCACTACTCTACGAGTGACTATTAAATCTCATGCTTAGTTGGTCCAAGTATTCATTTCCCCTTCCTAGGAACCTACACTGATAATCTCATTTCCTAGTATCCCACCATTCTGCAAACCTATAAACATAATGCATACATAGGTAGTGTGTAGGGTGATCATGTCTACCCAGTCTATGTCATTTGTTGATTTCCATTCCAACTTTCTTAGGGTTATTTGGCCCACTACAATGGATCATAGGGTATCCCTCCATCCTTTAAGAGAAAGTTTGAGAAGGGCTCCATGCCCAAGTTTAACCATTGCAATTCTTCTCCAGTGGACCCTCTATCTATTTCAATACTCATAATGGAGAAATATCCAAGTTATTTTGAGTTCATCACTATGCCTTTTGTAGAGTGTCATGATGTGAATCCTTCAACCTTGCCTAAGGTTTAGCTTCCTTCATGTTATGAGGCATGTATGTTTGACTTATTTGAGGATATTTTAGTATTACCAACAACCTTCACATGATCCCTTATACTTTCCTTAGTTAAGATATTGGATGAGAATGTCAAAGTGGCTTCATCCTTGGCTTTAGCTATTGGTCAGGTGCCCGTGGCTACTATAGCAGTAGTTCTAAAATAATCTTGACCTTCCTTCCCATATGGTCAATTTTGGGAGGACCGTGACCTATTGGTGTATGATCTGTGAGGAATTTTCCACTTCTACATTTATAGATTGGAGTGTTCTTGTCTTTGTTCCCACGTTCCTTTCTTTAAATGTTATGCCCCTCTATCTAGGACCTTGTGCTTTGTTGACACTTGGAGAAAGAGAGCGATATTTCATAAGCTTCTTCTATTTGTTATCACATTCCTCTTTTCATTGTGAATTGAATTTCAATATTTTGGGATGATGTAAAATAGTATGAGCATTTAGTATATCCTTCCATGTTAGCAAAAATTTAATTTAATTTTTTCTTCATGTGTTCTTTATATCCTAAGACTTTGGACCTAATAAAATACCCATAAGCAGTCATATATCAAAAAAATTATTACTCTTAAGCATTTTGATGTCGAATAATCAGAAGCCCAGGTCTCTTCTTGCTTGTCTAGATATTATTGATATCATGTGTAACTTATTGTGAGGTGACATTCCATAGAAACATCTCATTATGTTGACATTCAACAATGTTTCTTTTTTCTCCTTAGAATGTATTGTGTTCCCTTGTGAGCAACACAGACTATTATAAGGGAATGCTATTATATCTCATCATCTTACTATCTCTATATAATAGGTTTTTATAAAATTTGAAACATTTTAATCGATTTTAATGTCTTTGTGGGGGGCAATCCACCTACTTATTAGACCGTATATCCTATCATATAGTCATCTAGATTTTCTACCTTTGTTGACATATCTTTCACCCTATTGTATATGGCCATCTAGCACTACTACATGTACTAGCACTATCAAAAACTCTTTCCCTATTCTAAAACTATCTATCCTTTTCTACTTGTACCAACACGATCAAATTCACCCTACCATATGACTATCTAGTATTTGTTACTCATATTGGCATGCAGGCTAAAATTACCCTATCATGTGACTATCTAGATTTTTGTACTCATATCAAGGCAATCAAAATCACCCTATCATGTGGCTACCTAGCATAACACAATTTTGTACTCATAATAGGCACCATTGATGATCAAAATCTTCTTATTCTTTCTCTTTCATCTAGAATGCTTATCTATAGCTTGCATTTTGGATGCAATATCACAAAATTTTAGGTCTTTTCCCTAGGGGCAACTCCATGTGGAAAAAATACCCTCAATTAAATTTTCTCTAGTTTAGCTTGCATCTTCAATTATGACATGGTTGCTAAAGTGGGGGAAAAATATAGTGTTGGAAATCATACCCTCTGTAATTCTTAATTCCATAATACCTCTACCTTATTCAAAAATTAAAATTCCATGCAAGCCTCTATGTATCTCGATTAGATTTTCCATTTTTGGTCCAAATTATTGATCATGTGGTCTACTTAGCTCATGACACATGCACACCATGGAGACGTCTTCCTGAAGTGCATTCATCTTGAAAAATTTTACATGTATAGGTGACTATTGGGATGTTACAACTACCACTCTTGTAGTGTAACACCTCTTCCCAACACCCACGAACATTGGAAATCTTTAAACTAGCATAAAACATCACAATTTTCAATATTTTCTCTCATGGGATTTTTTGATCTCTTCTTGGAAATTATTATCTTTTGGGAAAATCTCTTCATCATCTTTAGCAAATCTCACAAAGTTTTAGCACTTTCTCTACCTTAGTCAACATCTCACCTTCTTCCTATTGAGCCCCATCTTGGTCGCTTCGAAGGGGAGTTACCTTGTCCTGTTTCATCTCCTTTCATTTAAGAATATTATATTGTCTTGATTTCATTATCCTTGTCATTTAACTATTGTATTCCAATTATCTATTGTCGGATTATCTATCTATCTCTCTAGCTACTATAGAGGTAGAAACACTAAAATAGGGACTTGACTGAGGAAGCTCTCCAAACAACCCTGTAAGTTTTCCCTTTTTGTTGAGTGTAGGTTTAAGAGGAAGAAGAAGAAGAAGAAGTGGAAGCTTTGGGAATTCTTCTACCTCATTTCCTTGAGCTCTCTCTTTTTCATTATTTTCCCTTGTTGTAGTCATTTTCATAGCATAATTATAATCTTTATTTTGTGTTCTTAGATTAGTTTCATTTTTTGTTTAGTTTTGTGTCTCAGACTATTTTGTGTTTGTCTCTAGAACATGTTAAAACATGATATATGTATGACATATTGTCATCCTATATTTGCATTGTAGTTCCATACTTGTGCTAGCATCTAGGACAGTGAGCTCATGGAACTAGGTAGTTAGTCTTCATAGTTTGTCTTTATTCTTTTCAGTAGTTAAAACATTTTTATCTATTAGTATAATGTAGTTAATCCAGTTTCTTTATTTCATAGTGTATTCATTTAAGGCTTAAGTATTATTTTGTTGATTTGTCTTCTTGATCACCCTATCTCACCAAAGTTCTAATAGAAGTAAGGTGGTGGTGTGTCAAATCATCCTTGGAGATTCCATCAAAATTGAGGCTGGAAAATTCCCTTCTGCACATGTTCTTTGCATGAGAAGAGTATTTACTATTTGTTTTTCAAAAAAAAAAAATTTCATTTTTTTTGTTAATATATTTATGTTAATTTTCTTTTAGTTTTCATTTTTTTATTTTTACTAGCAATCTCCATTTTAAACTTCCTAAAAAATAATTGTTCCCCATCTTCATTGAGAATCTCAATCAAGAGATAGCTTATCAAATTCAAATCTCTTGTGCTAATAACTTTAGGGATATCATGCAAAAATATCCTAATCTCCAAAGCATTAATTATGATTTACATAGACAATTCTAAGAAACTCAAGAATAAAAAATCAAGGTATTGGAATCAGAATTCAAACTTCAATGAAGATGGGGTCTATGATACTAAGCATGTGTAGGTGGTGGTTGCTGCTAGACCACCCCCACAACAAACCAATCCTACACCTTGTCATCAAACCAATGCTATTACAACTCTTCAAGGTCAACCAAAATTGAACAATCAAGGTAACAAAAAATGCACCTTCATACCTTTAGGGGGTCCCTTATATGTAGTGTTTCAAAGAATGGTCCAACAAACTATGGTAGGATAGCCTTAAACACAACCATTTGAGGAGTCCACATCTGGTATAAGAATGATGACTATTGTGATTACCATCGTATCAAATGACATGCTACAATCAATCTCATGAAGCTAAAAAATGATGCCCAAGACCTTATTAATAAGGGTGAGATCGATGAAGTTACAAGTCAAAATTCATCACCAAATCCACACCTCCCCTAAACATATTATACTTCAAATACACATATTAAGCTTTTGTAGTCTTTTATTCAAAGTTTTATCTAGTTTAGTGAACTGCTACAAAATATTTTTGTTCCCTCAAAAACTAGCATACCTATATTTTTAAAATCTATGTACATTATGTGGAGAGATGCCAAATTTAAAAATATATATTGTTCATACATATTTAAACTGTCAATAATATACAAAATTAAAACAAAAATAATTTTTTCATTCATCTAGCTTTGATTTATAAATTTATCTTTACAATAAGAATGCTAACACTATTGCAAAATAATTTGGAAAAACAAATATGCATTAATTGATCATAAAATATGAAAATGATAATGATTGTTAATATCTTAAAATTAGATTGATTTAATATAAAAAATGAAATAGTAGATGTTCATTTAACATATACTAAAAATTGATAACCAACATAATATCCACAATAATTCCCAACATTATTGTTTATATTTATAAAAAAATACAGAAATATAAATATAATATATATTTTTTTTTAATATTTGAATTTTTAAGCTTAATAATTTAAGCACATAATATGCAACAAATAAATATTATATTATATAAAAAAAATAAGAAAATAAAAAGAAGGAAACTCAATCTTTATCATAAAACATATGACTACCTCCCTTCAACCTTTAAGAATTCATCCTAAGCTAATTTGTGAATTTGAATTAAATAATTGTGTCGGTACATATGTACCTATATGAATAATGTCTATTTGAAATATAGATTATTAAGACTAAATTTTATTGAGAATATATTAAATCTAAATACCTATAAATATTATATACTCATCTCTGAATGGGAAAAAGGAGTATATGAATTTATAATTATGGTCATAAAAAATATTTAAATAGCATTTTACACAGCGCTGAGCATTTTTCACCGGAATAGATCTGCCTGTGCATTTCCATCTGAAATAAAAAGGGCATAAATTTCTCTCATTATAAACGTTAATGAAGAGATTACACTGCAGGTTCTTTTTGGAATTTAGTGAAAGAAATTAGTAATGAAATTACAGAATTGCTTAAAAACATATTACCCGGAACTCTTCCGCTGACACAAATTTTCTCTCCATCTGAAGCTTTCAAAACTTGGGAAAATCGGACCAAATTGCGGAAGCCAACACATACGTATCGTACCATGCGATGAAACAAAGATTAAAAAATATCAATGCATAAAAAAGACAGAGTGGACTCCCTGTTGAATAGAAATATGAAACAGTCTGAAATCTGAAATGTTCATAGTCAAAAGGGCCAGAGAAAAATGATAGTAGACAAGATTTATGATTCATACAAACCTTACAAATGTTATACAAAGATTAAGACACTTTATAACAAACAATAAGCAGACTGTCTCAAGCAAAAACAAATTATCTTTCGGAAAAACATACGTTCTACAGACGCTTTAAACATATTTTACAAGCATAGACCATTTAAGAAATGCAAACACACACTTTCAGATGAGTTTAAAGGGATACGACGGAAATCTCAGCACACACCGGTGTTATAATCTATTTGCTCAGAGCATTATGTTTGTCCCCTTTTAATTAAACACCTATTCACTAACTTACTATTGACTGAATCTCTGCCTAATCTACACTATCAGTGAAGCAAGTAATTATTCTAATCAGCCGAGAGTAAATATATAGTTTAATTACAGATAGAGAATAATTTATCTGAAATGAGCACAATCCACGGAAGAAATGTCTGCTTTAATTTGTAATGTATACGACTATTTGGTGAGGTTTAGGCTTATTCGGACAATGGCCATGGAAGGTATCCAGGCTTGCAGTAAAACCTAAATTGTTGGAAGGCTTGAATGCCACCCATTGAAACATCGTAGACCCGCAATGTTTCTCTCAGCTTATTCCACTCTTCTCGCTCCTTAGCTTCCCTCATCTCCACATTCTCTGTCAAACTCTTTCTTGGAACTTTCCTGAGATAATCATCTCCCTCTGGCAAGATGTCACCTGTCTTTTCCTCGTTTTCCTTTGTAGCGCTCTTCTGGTCAGCTGGCCACCTCTCATCGATATAATCCTCAACAATCTCTCTCAGCGAAGGCTCAAGTATATTTTCCTCTATGCTTTTCGACTTTCGTAAAATCCCAAGATTGTTCCAATTCTGTATCAGCGCATACAAAGATGGTTTATTTTCAGTTATTAAGAAGTAAAATTTAGTGCCTAGGCAAATAAATTAACTACAACTGTCTGTTCAAGTGAACACCATTGGGGCAGGATTTAAAAAATTGTGATACTATCTTACTTTAATAAGAGTTGTTATGAGGTGTCTCCATTGCCAGCACACGAAAATCCATACAATGAGTTGAACTTGCCATCCTTCCACTCTTCTGTCAACTTCGGAGTTTACAGACAAAATATTCCATGCTAACCGATGGTATGCCAACAAACATTTCCACTCTCGGGGAAGTTTCCTACTGCCTGTGCACCGAGCATGAAGAAACTCAAAAGCATTGATTTCTCCTTGGGTATAATTTGGGATGACCAAGGGCGAAATGTCTTCTCGCTGTTCTAAATCACCTGCAACAAACATCAAACTGCTCTTAGAAATTTATTAGTCTACTAGTTACTTTTAGTATAGTTTTTTTAAATGGAGAAGAGTTCTATAGTTGTAGTAGGATATGATTATGTAGAAATAAATTAAAATATACCTCACCATTTTTTATAAAGAAAATACAGTAATGCTTAGACCATTAGTCTCCTATTTACTGTTCAACTTAAAAGGATTGAATCTGAAATATTTTCACCTGAATTGTTGGCGGCTCTTTTTGGCACAGCTCCAGAAGATTCTTCCAGATCTTTCTTTGTTTCTTCTCTACCTACAACAACAGTAAAGCGGAAGAAAAAGAATTCATTTGTTAAAGAGGTGCAAATATAAAAAGTGACTAATCCCACTTGTATTGAGTCAGAGATATTCACCTTGTTTAGGTTTCTGTGGACTTGAAGTTTCAATTTGGAACTCTGGATTGGCTTGTTTTTCTTTTCTTTTTTCATCGGTAGACTCTTTTCTACTAGCCCACTTACCTAGCTGGCTTTGCAAAAAGTTCCTGGACTCTTCGTCACTAGGGTCTGGTAGGTGTAGCGGTAGTTGAATTATTTTCTTTAAATATTTCACTGCTATGTCCTCATTGGACTTATTATTAGCTTTGCTATTGCTGCTCCCATACTTTCTTGTTATTGCCCTTTTGATCATTTTATTTTCCATGCTCAAAATAACGTTGATCTGACAAGTGGCCAAAACTAGATTCACTGCTGATAATATCTGATAGTTAAAAATAAACAAATTTAGAAAACCAAAGGCTAAGATTTGATTATTATATCAACTTCAAAACTGATAAACTTTTTAAAGTTATACCTGTAGAATGACATTTTCATCACAACGATCAAGATCATCGACAAAGACGATTATCTTAAGATCATCACTGAAAGCAGGGGGCATCTTTGGGATCTTTGTTCCTGGAACATAGTTCTCATTCCAACTCCATGTAATGCAGCACCATATAAAAGCTAACACCTCCCACATCCAGAAGCGTTTATAATGGAGTTGTTCTTTCAAAAAATTGATATCATCAATAACCTTCTGATGATAACCAAGTTTTTGGCTATGGTCTGGTAGACATATGTAGTCCACAACTTGAGAACTGATAGGTTTGACAAAAGACATGACTAAATTCCCTAAACCCCAGGCAGCTACAATCAATGCTCCCAGTGGACCTCCATATTTAATTTTCCTTGTGGCTTCAATTATACTCCAGAAGATGGCCACCACTACTGCCAGAAAGAATGGGATGATCACTTTCAAACAGATGCTATTTCTATTGTTCCTCCAATTATACATCCACCTAGTCCTTAGCTTGAGTGCCACTGTCATCGTTGCTTCAAGTTCTTCTATGATTTTTACTGCTAGACCAGCCCATGCCTCGGTTTCATTCCTATAATGCCATGCATTATATTTTATAGTCAAAATAGAAGGTTTGGTCCCTTGCAACGAGTATTCCTCCAATGGCATTTCTGCAACTATTTGATTTCTAGATCCACTTTCTTCATCTACTTCAAACTGAAGCTTACCAGACCAAGAACAAATAGGAATTTTCAAGTTAAAAGTTGCATAGTAATGAAGATGGAGTTGTTCATTTTTCAAGAAATTTATAAATTTAAATGCTTAATATAGAAAACACGTTAGAATATTCGCGTAAAGCAGGTTGAACTTTCTACTGCATAGTTTTACATTTGCACTCATAAGTACCATATCAAACTTTTAAAAACTACACAATAATATAAAATCATTAGAATATAATATAAAATAATATGAGAGGGGACAAAAAAAAATTGACATATACAATTATTGGATGAGTTGCTTACCATATCACGCTTGTCAATGATGGCCATGAACTTTAAAATGTGATAATCTTTAGATTCATATTTTTTGTCTAGAAACTCATTAAACTTGGACAAGAAGGGTGCAGATTCATAAAACTTGGACAAGAAGGGTGAAGATTCCTCCCATAAAGCTTGCAGGGTACTCCTTATTTTGGACAAACTTGAGAACAACTTTGAGAAAATGTGGGGATCATTAAACTTGGACAAGAAGGGTGCAGATTCCTCCCATAAAGCTTGCAGGGTACTCCTTAATTTGGATAAACTTGAGAACAACTTTGAGAAAATGTGGGGATCATTAAACTTGGACAAGAAGGGTGCAAATTCCTCCCATAAAGCTTGCAAGGTACTCCTTAATTTGGACAAACTTGAGAACAACTTTGAGAAAATGTAGGTATTCGCCACCTGCAGCAATCCATACAGTGGAGTCATTGTTAATTTAGGATATCAATGAAGAAAGTTTTGTTCAAAGACCATCAAACAATTTAACTTGGCCTTGTTCAATTACTTATTTTAATTTTAATTAACATTCCTCTACCATTAATTTCATATTGAATAGAAAATGATGAATTTTTCAAAGGATATTTCTATTCATGTCATTTTTCTAACCCATGATATAAGCTTAAGTGAGAGATACCTTCTTTATAGATTAGAGAAAGATCCATCTAAAGTAGGTTGCAGTCAAGAGGAAACCATACATTCTGAAAGATCCTTATAAACTTATTTTTCATAAAAAGATTTATCGGTAATAATGATGAGTAGAAGTTAAGACATTATAGTTAGATCATGCATATTATTTATCTTGGGGGGTTTATGTGTTTGATGGTTATCTTGTTTGTTTCCTTCTTCTATTTCCTTATTCTTTTGCATTTGTTTTGCAACATGTTCTTTCCAATTTAATATTAGCATGCAATAAGAGAAAAAAAAATCTTAATATTCACTAAAAATACAGTCTTATTAAGACTTATATAACACTTCACAATCTTAAAAGAAAAACATTCATTAATTCAAATTTAAATATTCATATATTTCATGTTTTTCAATATGATATAGATCAAGTATAAGTATGAGGAGACAAAAGTTTAGTACATGTCAATACTAAAGAAGAATTGTATTACAACTTGAATATAAATTTAAATTGTGAAGAGACCTTGAAAATAATAAAAATATAGATATTCAATTATTGATAACTAAAATTTTAGATCTCTATTATGATGATGGATCATGCATAAGTAAAGGGCATCATTGTTGATCCATTAGAGGAGAAGACACACAAATTCATTTCAAAGAGAGTGAATTTTATATACGATGATAAGACAAACATTTAAGAAAATATAAATTTGATTCTACTTAGAATTAGGTAAGGGAAAAAAGGCTAAAGCCTAGAGGAAAAGTATTTGATGGATTTTGAAATTGAGGAATTAAAGAAAATAGAAAAAAAATACAACCTACATTAATTTAGAGTCTAATTAATGATGAATCAATCTCAACCATCAAACCTAAATTAAATAAGAGATGTGCGTAAATGAAATAAAAAGATTATGATTAGCTCTATGTCAATTTAGCCTATTTTTATGATGAACATTTTGTTATCTATTATACTTGACAATTAAAAATAGGATTCTAGAATTGTATTTATGCTTGTTAAATTACAATTTATCAATGGCTAAACTAAGTCTAGTAGTGTCACAAAGGGACTTATGTTGTTCATTCAAAGGACATCAACTACTTCAAATACTTCCAACTAAACAAAATGAAAGTGGAAAGGGTCTAGGAAGATCTAATCTACTCCTAGAATGAAATAGATAATGAATGTCTTTGTGACACTACTAGACTTAGTTTAGCCATCGACATCAACCAAGATAGTGTGATCTCCTAAGGTGGATGTAAGATGTTCACACTATAACAATTCCATTAACACCATGCATTGATGCATATCAATGTGCAATCAGTAATTGAACTGAAGCTCATTAATATTTCATTTGACCAAGAAAGGAAAACTTATAATCAATAAGAAACTAGTGGTATATGGTCTAAGCGAGCTCACCAAAGACACATCCAAAATATCTTCTATTCAACTAAATACTACTTATAATCAACTTGAAATTAAATCATAATCTAAGTGAGGAAAGGAAGAAACCATGCAATATTCCAAAGCAACACAACTAATCCACCATGAAGACCAACAATGAATTAGCAATTACTTTGATAATGTTGTGGCAATAATTTCAACAAGTCTCTCCCTTAGCTAATCTACTCTAATGAGTTACAAATGAGAAGGCCTTGGCCTTTTATAGATTCTCTAAGTACAATGAGTCACCAGGATTGATCAAAGATTAATGAACCAAATTAATCTACAAAACCATAATTATTTTTTCCAACCACAAGCATTAATGTTAGTCAATTACAAAGTATCACCATCTTGTGGGCCAATATTAAACTTACATAGCTTTTATTTACCAATCAAAAAATAGGTTAGGTAAAGCCATTGGATGTCTTCCACATGTACATTTAGCATAATATGATTGGATAATTTTTGGCACGTGAAAAAAGAAGTTTCTAATAGGATACAAATGGGTAGGTGCCACATCAACATTCTTATCTTGTCACTCCTTTAGTTAAGGAATCTTCACATAGAAGCTTGAAATTGAATATACTTTTACTTGAAGTTTTGATGTTATCTTGATGCCTTGACCTTCAAACCTTCTCATTGAACTAGCTTGTATCGGTTCCTTCCCTTCATCTTCAACCTTAAACATCATCTTTCTTATCCTCTCGATGAACCACTTGAAACTTGTTGGTGCATGAAGTCTTAATATTTTACTTTCCCATAGTTCCTCCATGTTCTTCATCATCTCAATCCTTCACTTCAACCTTTCAAAACTATTGGTTAACATATTTATCCTCAACAATAATATATATGTATTTGACTCTATACCCCTTCTAAGGATCAAATCAATAACCAACGCTTGGAAAAAGTGAAATTAGCTACCCTCTAAATTGAGGTACAACTCCCTTTCAATGATATTCAATGAGTGACTTTGGTGCAGGAGCACCTTAAGGTCTCCAAGAAGATCTTTGCAAATTTTGGCTTGTAGGTGGTTCTATCCAACCAACAAGGTAATAAGGACTAAGGATAAAGTCCCAAGATGTGTTTGTAAATAGGTGTTGTTTAGGTTTGTTTGTGTTTTGGTCCAAGAAGGTCCTAATAGTCTGTCTTGCACTAGGTGACTAGGAAAGTCAAAGTTGGTCAACAAAGGCCAAAATCCTAAAATGAAGGGAAAGGTGCTATTTGAGTGTTTTTAGGTATTTTAGGATCCAATTGATTTATTTTGGATTGAATTAGGCAAGTAACATTAGTGGAATGTCAAACTTGCAAAAATTGTAAAAGTTGCTCATGACAACTTTGCAACTTTGTAAAGTTGTCATGACAACATTTCCTAAAATCTAGGAAATAGCTTTTAATGTTTTTGAATCCTGACCTTAGGGACTAAGCACAGAGGGATAACATATATAAGGTCAAACAAACCCTAATCTAAGGGTTGGACCTCATATTGTACGGTCTATGTCTTGGAAGTAGCAAGATTTGACTGTTTTGTGTGACAGAGCCTTCATCCAGACCTTTAATGGATTTAATGGATTAATATAATGCATTGAGACTTTTATTCTTGTTATTTAGTTAATCTTTTTTGATTTGATTTGGTATTTTTGTACTTATGTTAGTCATTTTTTAAATTCTTTAAATTTTACTAGTTCGTTGCCTTGTCCAAAGGCAATCATGTAAATATGAGTCCCACTTGAGTTCCCGTGGTTGAAATTCAATGGCCACTTGGAATCAAGTAGGAGACTATGTAATTATTTTAAATATGGATTTTTGTGTCTGTGTGTGTAGGGGAGCTATTATTACAACCAATCCCTAGGCGAGTATAGAGGTATTCTGGCTAGGAGCTTGTACAGTGGAGTGGAAAAAGAGCTTGCTAGATGGATTGGATTGAGCCAATAAATGGTGGAAGAGTATAGGGGCATGTGTCATTGATATTTCTATGCAAGAAGAAGATCAGAGGAGGCCATTAGAGCATCTGTTGAGAGAAAGGAAACTAGACTAGATAACATGCCCTAGAAATCCTTACAATTAGGGGTTTGTTGGAAGTCCTATGTACAGACAACTTGGGGACTTAAAACCTAGAAAATCATAGAGCCTAGGTTGACCTCATAAAGAATCCACACTCAGTTTAGTGGGTTACTAAGGATAATAGGGAGGAAATCAAGGATTTCAGTTTCTAGGAGGCCTAATTGGACTAAAAAGACTACAAGACCTAAAATCAAGAAAAGGAAGAAATCGATGGAAAACCTTTTGAAGAATCCATCAAAGTGGATCAAAATTGGTTAAAAGTGGAAAAGGAATAGTAAGGATACCTATTCCTATTGCCAAGAACAAGTTTGGAGAAAATTGGCTTGATTGAGCCTATGGGTCCATAGTTGGATTGAGAAGGATATGAAGAGAGTTTGAAGTTGGTGGAGAGCTCTAAAAGGATTAGGGGACCATAGGAGTGTCCTCTGGTGAGGGTAGAGATAGGTACCATAGGAAGACCAAAGAGAAGGTCTTGAAAAGAGAAAGAAAGCTCTTAGGAGTTAGAGCTCCCCATCAAAGTGGTATCAGAGCCATTGAAAGGCTTGGGAAGTGGATTGTGTATGACAAAAGGAAGTGAGTCAATTGGAGAGAGCACCATGGTGACCAATGCAGAGTTGGCACACTAAAACATTTGGGGTCAAATTTTTACCCCAATTTGCTACAACACTACCATTTGTGTGTGATTTTTGTATTTTTTTTCCAAGTGCCCCCAATGTTGTTGTAATAGCAACAGTATCATCGTAATTGAGAAACCCACGTGATTATAAACAAAAAAAATGAAAAAGAAAGGCTCATTTATAATTTAGCATGCTTGCATACTGTCATGTGCGAAGAGGGCCCTAACTGTGGAAGCTGATTTGAATCTTGGTATATGGTAGCCACGACTTAAGGTAGGCATTTGAGCTTTGTCTTCTCATTAACTCAATTTCATTTTGATGGCATTTGTTTATTTAATGGAACAATATGAATGTTAATACTATAATTGTTTACATATTTGCATTTGGAATGCTTGACGACCCGTGAGCTTTGAGAGCTAGGGCATCATTGCTATTACCTTCAAGGCATTGTGTGAAGTGTTTGATCTCTCTTTATTTATTTTTTGTTGATATTCACTATGTGGTACTCCCCATTGATGATCATTTCATGAGGAAATGTCTTGATGGCTCGTGGGATGCAGGCTAGGGTATCATGCATTTTTTATTAGCTCACTTTTTAATATTGGCATTGTTTACATCTTTGCATATGGAATGCTTGATGACCCGCGAGCTTGGAGAGCTAGGGCATCATTGCTATTACCTTCAAGGCATTGTGTGAAGTGTTTGATCTCTCTTTATTTGTTTTGTTGTTGATATTCACTATGTGGTACTCCCTGTTTATGATCCTTTCATGAGGAAATGTCTTGATGGCTCGTGGGCTGCAAGCTAGGGCATCATGCATTATTTATGAGCTCACTATTTATTACTGGCATTAGTTTACATCTTTGCATTTGGAATACTTGATGATCCGCGAGCTTTCAGAGCTAGGGCATCATTGCTATTACCTTCAAGGCATTGTGTGAAGTATTTGATATCTCTTTATTTGTTTTTCTATAGTCTTATTTAGTTAAACTACTAATTGTTTGTATCTACACATAATATTCTGCTCCCAAAAAATACAGGATAATGTATACTTAGTGTTTATTAATATTATAAATAATATTTAATAATAAAATAAATATTTTCCTTATAAATCTAAGGGTGAATTTTTTCTTGGTTGGTAATAGACGGAGGCACAAATTAGAAACAAAAAGTATCAAAAATAAATAATGCTAAGATTTATGCTACCTAAATTTTCAAATCAAGGTACCCCTGCATTGTCTGCATAATTTCTCCCACTATCCTTACTTTTTTCATAATGAAAATTAGATCTGACTTTTAGACATCCATCAAATTATGCTTAAAACTAACATTTGATAATTAATATTTCCATATGTAGGACAATAAAGATAGTTATTTAGTTGAAATTATCTAGTCCATGGCTATTAGTTTTTGTTAGTAATAACTGAGAGGGGCGGGGGGGTGAATCAGTGGCCTCAAAAATTTATCCTTTAAGCTTTAATCCACCAATAAATACAACTCAGATTATTAAGTCCGAACAAGATGCATGCCTTGAAATACTTGAAACAATTAACTGTCTGTCAGTTTACCTTGTCTATCATTCTAATTGATAACCGATATGCAGTAAAACTATTTACTGATACTCAGTAAATATGCAGAGTATACCAATCAATCCGGAAATGGATATGTGAAATGTAAAACAATAAAGTAATAAACCATACACATATAACACATGGATTTTAACATGGAAACCTTGTTAAGGGAAAAAACCAATGGGACCGGTACCCCAAATTTTCACTCTTCTAAAGTGAGCCCTGTTAGGATCCAACCCTGTTAAAGGTTACAACACATTATTAAGTGCGACCTTGTTAGAGGATTTTATACATAGGTTTTCACTTAGTATCTGGCATCTATTTTTCTATCATCCTTGAATCAACCTCCTTCTTAGACTGTCAATAGGCTTTAGGAAAATCTTTCTACCATCCTTGAATCAACCTTCTTCTTAGGCTGTCAATAGGTTTTATGCAAATTCAATGCTACTTTCATGAATCAAACTTTTTGGAAATATGTTAGGATATACCTCAATTATAGAAGATGGTTAAGTCCTGCTCTGTTAAGAAACTTGACGGTTCAATGGTTAAACTAAAACATTATGACCTGTTTCTAATGCAACTTTGAATTGAAGATTTTTAGATGTATTTAAGTAAAATACCTCTCTGATCAATGTATCACTTTAATTCTTTGTGCTCCACACTTTCTACTTTGTGATGTTGTGCTTCACTATTCGTCGGTGTCTGCAGAATGTTTTAGCTCTCCTTCAGCTTGATTGATCAGGACTGTATGAAGTTTATCCTTCACCAGTTTCTCTTCAGCATCCTTTTTCTTTTCACTCCCCTTCCATGTATCTGATTACTTATGGAAATGAATTATGCTAGTCTCTTATATAGACATGATATTCCTTAATTCATGATTCATGATTCATGATTCATGATTCTTGATTCTTGGCGTGAAAAACAATCCAGCCAATTTGATTTATGGCTTTAACTCCCGATTTATCTTGTAGTTATCTTCTTGTCAACTGTATAAATCTTCTTTAAATCAATAACTTAACTGTGGTTGAATAAAACAAATAAAACAACCAGTTAAGTCTATCCTTAAGCTCTACCAGCTAGATATTTTGTCATTTTCTAAACTCCTTATTCTGTCGATCAATTCTGCAATTCGTTGTCGGTGACAACTGACAGTTCCGTCGGTGTAACTTCAGTTAGCTTCGGGATCTCCGTCCATCGGGATCATTGGATTTTGCTCGTCGGGCAACTCTGTATTCAGCTCATCGGGCATCCTGTGATTTTGCTTTGTCGGGAAACATTGTCTTCTGCTCGTCAGGTATCACTATGACTTCTTCTTTACCTTTACCGATGGTGTGCACTCTGATGGTGTTGTCTGTCACTTAGTGAATACTTGACTTTTATGCATTGTTGAAAGCATAATCTTTGTTCCATTGATTCTCTGAAGTCTTTGGCATTATGTAAATGACCATACAGATGATATCAAGTTAACATCAATGAAAATACAAACCATTAACTGATTTAATGTGTTGCATCATCTTCAAATTAACATTATCAAACATTCAATCAGTTACATGTCATCAATCTCTTCCTTTGGCATTGATGGAAACATACTATATTATCACACTATACTATTTCTAATACAATATGAAATACAATTGTTGAGATTCATCAAACTACCAAATAGTTTGTTTTGATAACTAGTAAATATGTCTGACCACCGGTAAGCTCTGTGTTAGCTTAGATTTGATTCTTGCAACTTTCTTTGTTTCTTCTTTTGATGTTTTGTGTTCTCTTTTTATGTCAATTTCTCTCTTTTGACTATTCTTCTTCTTTGATGTCTTTGTTGACTGTTCTTCTTCTTTGATGTCTCTGTCTTTTGTCAGCAGCTCTCCCTTTGTATACAAAGTCTCTCCCTATGGATATGATCTCTCCCTATTTGGAGTAATCTAATAATGAGTAGTTTCTGATGATAATATGGATAATATGGATACATTCTCTCCCTTTGACAACAATTCCAAACAAATATCTCACAAATATCTGACATTTATGTCAAACAACTATTTTCTTCTATCCATAATATATTCCTTGAATTTCCCTTATCCATCAACAATATAACAATATGCTCTGGTGCCTAGTTCTGATATATACCTTTCTGTATATAGATGTAGCTTTGAAGTTCATCTTTTGCTTGCATCAACATGATTGATATTCTGATAATATATAGGCTGATGCAGCCTTCAGTCCTTTACTGACCAGTAGACATGGGTTTGACCCCTAGTCTCTTTCTTAAGTACTCAAATGTATCCTTGGGTAGTGACTTGGTGAAGATATCATCCAATTGTTCTTTTGATTGCACATATTCAAGCATCACCTCTTTTTCTTGAACTTGTTCTTTTAAATAATGATACTTGATGGCAATGTGTTTAGTCTTTGCACGCATGACTAGATTCTTGGAAATTTTTATTGCACTGGTGTCATCACAATAGATAATCACTGGTTCTGAGATCTTCATATGCATACCTTCCAGCAACTGTTTGATCCATGCAATATTTGAGCAGTTTGCAGTAGCAGCAACATATTCTGCTTCTGCAGTAGACTGAGAAATGCATCCTTGCTTTTTGCTAATCCATGTGACAAGTCTGTCACCCATAAAGAATGCTCCTCCAGTTGTGCTCTTCCGGTCATCAAGATTTCCAGCCCAATCAGCGTCAGTAAACACTTTTAGTTCAAATTTGCCTTCTCTTCTATACCATAAGCTAAATTCCTTAGTATTCTTCAAATATCTTAAGATTCTTTTCACAGTAGTCATATGTGATTCCCTAGGGTTAGTAGAAAATATAGCAACAATTCCTACTGCATGTGCAATATCTGGTCTAGTGTGTACAACATACATGATTTTTCCTATCATTGATCTGTACAAAGTCTAATTTACCTCTGTTGTCTTATCTTCCTTTGTTAATTTGCATCCAGTAGCCATCAATGTTCCAATAGGTTTGGAATCTTCCATCTTGAATATTTTCAGGACCTCTTTGATGTATTTAGATTGTGTAATGAAAATACCTTCACTTTTTTGAATGATATGTAGACCAAAAAAGAACTTGATCTCTCCAAACATAGACATCTCAAACTCTTTGCTCATTTCATCAACAAATGATTTGCATAGCATATCATTGCCTCCAAATATGATGTCATCGACAAATATTTCAGCAATCAAAGTGTTAGCATTAGTATCTTCTTTCAAATAAAGATTACTATTTTCACTAGTCCTTATAAATCCAATACTTATAGATATGAATGAAGTCATTCATACCAGGCTCTGGGAGCTTGTTTTAATCCATACAAGTCTTTGTGAAGTCTACATACCATGTTCCTCTTGTCTGGATCCACAAACCCTTATGGTTGTTCAATATATACCTCTTCTTCAAGTATTCTATTTAGAAATGTTGACTTGACATCCATTTGATATACTTTGAAACCTTTATATGCAGCATAAGAAAGTAGTATTCTTACTCCTTCTAGCCTAGCAATAGGTGCAAAAGTTTCTCCATAGTCTATACCTTCCTCTTGTGCATACCCCTTGCATACTAGTCTTGCTTTGTTCCTTGTGACTTCTCC
>MU223621.1:283976-296866 GCA_018584345.1 Thuja plicata
TAGTGAGCTCATAAACAATGCATGATGCCCTAGCTTGCAGCCCACGAGCCATCAAGATATTTCCTCATGAAATGATCATAAACGGGGAGTACCACATAGTGAATATCAACAACAAAACAAATAAAGAAAGATCAAACACTTCACACAATGCCTTGAAGGTAATAGCAACGATGCTCTAGCTCTCAAATCTCGCGGGTCATCAAGCATTCCAAATGCAAAGATGTAAACAATGCTAGTATTAAACAATGAGCTCATAAACAATGCAACACGATATTTGCACCTTAGTAAACACTTGTTAACACAATATGTTGTTAACAAAATATGTTAACACCATGTATGTTAGCCTATTGTGTTAACATGTGTTAGTAATTTGCAAACAAACATAATAGGATAACATAAATGTTAACATATTTTGTTAACAACATATTTTGTTAACTAAGGTGCAAATATTGTGCTGCATAGATACGACCCTCAAAGCTCGCAGGCCATCAAGCATTCCAAATGCAAAGATGTAAACAATGTCAGTATTAAAATTCATATTGTTCCATTAAATCAACAAATGACATCAAAATAAAATTGAGTTAATGAGAAGACAAAGCTCGAATGCCTACCTCAAGTCATGGCTTCCATATGAAGATCAAAGGCTAAGGAACTATGCTATAAAATTTTAGGGTATGAAATTTTATAACTGTACATATATAAAATTTGAAGGCATGAAATTTGACCTCTGATTTGACCTTGATAATGTCCCCCTCCATTGCTTATGCTTGATCATGACTTTTAGAAGTGTATGGCTTGACTATGCACATGCATAATTGTAGATGAGGATCAGTAATAGGGTGCCAGGTATTACTTAGATCCTTTGGATCTAGCCCCATCTTTTCCTTCCTTGCAGGTTGTGGATCATACATGAGCATATTAGATCAGAACACCAAGTCAACACTTCATTACTTTAGGCAATGTCTAGTACCTTCATTATTTATGTTCATCCACTTATGTATGTTTTCATTCATTCATGTTCTTCTAAAAATTGGCTATACTCATATTCTTCTTGTGTCTGAGTCTTCCAACTATGATTAATTTAATGTTGTAAATCTTGACATAGAATTCAATATCAACCCGTTGATATGATTACAATGTGGGGGAGTCGAAGAAAATATACATGTATAGTTATAAAACCTAAAATTAAATTTACAAAGTCACATATCATTTATAAAACCTACCGTAACATGCCATTTTTTGTTTGACATTTTTTGTCACAACTAAAGAGTTCTCACTATGAGAAAATAGAGTGACCATTTGCTATCAAAACCATATGTGTAGATATAAACATTAAGTATATGTCCAATTTTTTTGCAGATATACACATTAAGGATTATGTTAGATAATACAAGGGAATTCGATCAAAATAGGGAGACAATCGCTAGATTGTTGTCTAACATTCAAAGAGAAGGCGATGACAAATGTTATTGTCCATGCAAGAGTTGTAATGGTTTAAAGACAAGAAGAATCAAAATCAAAATGAAAAAGAGACATTGTAGGGAGAATGGTCACATTGAAGGGGGTTTGATTATCATTCATTGGTAATTGTTGTTTGTTATATTGTTTTCACAGTTAATATACATATGAACCATGGAAGGAGGTTTTATTATCACATTGAAGGGGGGTTTGATTATCATCATTTTTATATAGGTCAATCTCCCCAATGTAGTACATGATATTGACCACCACATCTCAGAGGAACATGGGGGTGTGAATATAGAGGATCATAGAGGCGTGAGTATTGAAGTTGAAGATCATGATCCCATGGAAGATGATGATCATGCACCAGAAAACACATTTGAAGATGATGGTATGAATGCATTGATCATTGACACATTTAATACTAGTGCTACTGGTGCTACTGGTGATGATGATGATGATTATGATGAGGATGACATTGACGTCGTCCATGATATGCCTCTACTTGAGAAGGTGAAAATAGCCCTTTACGAAGGCTCCCAATCTACTCTTCTCTCTGCTTTATTGTTTTTGGTGAATTTGAAGGTTATGAATGGTTTATCCAACATAGCAATGTCACATATGCTAAGATTTGTCATATACATCATTATAGTCTAAAAAAGGTGAAACATGTACCATTAAGATTGTTTATAGTAACAACTTATTTTTTTGTTGTATATTGATAGGTGAGTTTCTATTACCACCATCAAATTTTCTCCCTCGCTCATACCAAGAATTATGTGCCACTATGAAACATATTGGAATGGAGCATCAAGCAATAGTCCCGGAGATCATATTATTTATCATAAAGAGCACAAAAATGCAAAAGAATGATCTAAATGCCATACGAGCAGATATCATGATGATCAAATGAAAAAAAAGGTGCCTTGTAAGGTTCTTCATTACATCTCCATTATTCCACGTCTGAAACAATTATTCAGGTGCAATAGCTTGGCACAATTTATGGATTACCATGCATGCGGCAGGAGGCAAGATGACATTATTTGAATGTCTGCAGATGGTTCATCATTTATAGACATAAAGGAAAAGTGGCCACACTAAGAAGAAACTCAAAATCTCAGGCTTTCTTTGGTAGCAGACGGTGTCAATCTATATGGAGAAATGAGATCTGTTTACTCGGTGTGGCCTGTTTTTGTTATCAACAATAACCTTCCACCATGGATGTCAATAAAGAGGGAGCACATTATGTTGGAAATGATTGTTCTAGGTATTTTATTATTTTATAGTTATCTACATGTAATTAAAAGTCTTGGAGTGAAATGGCCACAATAATTATCTGATGTTGTTGTTACTTCAACTAGGTAAGTACCAAGTGAAAGATATGAATGTATATACTATGCCTCTTATCAACTATTTGTTGGTGTTATGGAATGGTTTCACAATGTATGACATCTCTAGACCAATTGGACAAAGACAATTTCAATTCTATGCAATGGTTGTGTGGAGAATTCATGATGCTCTAGGGTTGACACATTTCTGTGGTATGTTATGGTGAATTCTAGTTGTACGTGATAATTCTAATTCTAAAAGTTAACATATTTAATCCAATTGTATCATTATCTTGTAGGTCTTCAAATAAAGAGAAAATTTTCATGTCCAATGTGTGGTCCAAAGATTAAATCTCATCATTCCAAAAGTTTAAGAAAGTAGGTATTTGTTGAGTATAGGCACTTCCTCTCCAAAAATCATAAGTATCAAAGTGCAGAAAAAAATCTTTTCAATGGGAAAGAAGAGACTACATGAAAGCCCTGAAGAATGAAACCTCACCTATGGCAGTTGGAATATAATACAATTCAAGGTAATATCGTTCCACCTAATGGTTGATGTTTGAAAATTATATATTTCAATTGTGTTTTGTTGGATAATTATGTAGTTGATGATCTTGAAGGTCATGAAGGCATCACTGAATAGCTTTCAAAGGGACTAAAATGTTATCCTAGAGAATTTAGTAGGATTCCCTACTATGAAAAACTACAAATTGTGCATTTTTTTGATACTATGCATATTGGAAAGAATGTAACAGAGACACTGTGGAAAATATTGGATGGAAGGCATGACAAAGAAAAACTTGGCAAAATTTGTAGTGACATTCATGATTCCAATCATGCAATGAAAAATATCATTGAATCAAATAGAAATGGAAACCAGATTAATGCAAGTTCTCTTCCTTGGTTATTAACAGAGCAACAAAGTAATGCTATAAAATAAGTCATACGAAAAACTCGATTTCCTATAGGATTTGATGCAAATATAAGCAATCTCATATCAAAGAAGAGTGATTTTGGGTCAAGGATGAAAACACATGATTGGCATACCTTAATCAAGGTAAGTCATAGTCTTTTGTGTTTATAATATATTTTTGTAACTACATTCAATTTTTATTGTATGAAATGATCAGATGACAATTGTTGCAGTATTTGCTACCCCTATCGCTCCCAGAGAACTTTAAAAATTATTTCAAACAAGTGATATATGATCTTGGAAAATACATGAGGTAAGCAATGATATTTGTTCAATATATCAAACAAGTAATATATTGTAAAGTCTTGTATTTATATATTTTTGTGTCTTGAATCCCTTGTAGGTGGTTTTCATCTAAAAAAATCCATAAAGAAGATATAAAATATTGGAAGAAAAGAATTTCTCATCTAATGTGTGAAATGCAAAAGTGTTTACCTTCAATCTTTTTTAATGCACAAGAATACTACCTCATACACCAAGTTGAGGAGATTGAATTGTGTGGACCTGTACAGGCTAGGTCAATGTGGATGGTTGAGAGACACTTGAAATTTTTGAAGGGTTTGGTATGAAAAAGAGAACATCCTGAGGGTTCTATGGTTGAGGGATATATGGTATACCAGATGATGGTGTAGGTTACTCAATATCTTCCTAATCTTGCAACAAAGACCCATATAGATTGCATCTGGGATCTGGACTCCATTAAAAAATTTGAAGGGGAGTACTTGGTGGGAAATGGTAGATTTAGGAAACTGAAAAGTAATAAATTATGAGATGTTATTATATTTGATTAATTATTAATCTTAAAAATAAATTTGTTGTACGTGATCATCTATTTACTTTTGTACAGTTTCTAAAGAGTGGGATGCAATACATTTATTTATTGCAAACAATCAAGATTGGATGACGGTATGGATTGAATGATGTCAACATTATGGTCATAGATTAAAATGGGAATTTGTGTCTTCATTGGTTATACAAGCTCATCGTAATGGAGATCCCAATGTTACACAATAGGAAATAGATTTAACATATGGTTTAAGAGATCATTGCGTACTTATAAATTTGTTAATCAACTGTATGTTTTTCAACTCATGATGCAATAATTTATACATGTTTGACATTATTGTAGGTGAAACACCACAAGGATATGTTATGAAATGGTGATAAATTTTGCATCAAGAATTTGGATGACATGAAGAGAACTTGTGATTCTAGGATAAGTACAGTCTTCTAGGTGACCAATATTTCATCTAGAAATGAATTACATCCTCGAGAGTCGCAAAATTGATACTATGGTATTTTAGTTGATATACTTGACTGTGACTTTAATTCCTTCAAATTATTTCTCATCATAAAATGGTACAAACTATGTCTCAATCAAAATGATCCTGATAGAACTATTATTAAACATGACAGTGGATTTCCAATGATTAATACAAGGTTGTTTGAGCCAGTTGGGGAAGATCCCTATGTTCTTCCAAGCCAATGTGAGAAGGTATTTTACTTCGAGGTTCCACATAAACTGGGTTGGTCATTTTTTGTTAGACATGATCCAAGAGGAAGGCTAATAAATTATAATGTGATGGAAGAAGAAGATACCGAGGAAGAGGAAGAAGTGGATGATGATGTAGATGATGATCACGATCAAGAGTTAGTTGAAGAAGAATATGAAGAAGAAGACGATGATGATACTGCTATTGATCACGATGATGATGATGAGGATGATGATGATGATGCTGATGACGATGATGATGATTGTGGTGGTCATTATGTCATCAACAATGATGATCTTGATGATGAGATAGATGAAGAAGAATATCAATGACATGAATGAAATGTACAATTATGCTAGATGTTTGGCATGTTTTAACGATTATTTTGGGTTAAAATCTAAACTTTTCCACTAATATGCTTAGGGTTTCATATTAATGGCATTTTTGGTTTAGTGTGAATATCTAACTACTCTTATTCACCTTGTTTTTTTTGTCCTACTTATATATTTGATCTTTTGTTAAGAGAAATTTCATTCTAAAAGAGTGTATTTAATCTCTAAATACTATATTATGGAATTTGCTTCAGATATTTTTCTACTTCCTTGCACATCAATGATGTTAAATCATAGGAGATTCTCTTTGTTCCCTGCAATGGAGTGAGCTAACTATGAAAGTATAAATAGATAATTTTAACAATGTATAATGTCCTTCACAAGATGTAATAAAAACTATGGAGTGAACTATGTTTGTCTGATTATATAACTATTATCTTTTGTCAGGTATCCCACACAGTCTCATGGATTGTCAGGTATAACTCAATACACACCATAGAGATTAATATCTTTTACCATTTGTAAAATATCTCTCATTGCCACCTATCTCTCTCATTTCATGAAGTGCAGGTACCAGCAAATAGGTATTTTTCATATTTCTCTTCCTCAAGAGAGAAAAATGTAGGAATGGAAGAAGAAAGTGAGACATTTAGTATGTCTAAATCAAGGAGATCGACTCGAGGTCAAAAGATCAGAAAGAAATTCAATAAACACATGGAATTTTTCCTTGCTCATGGGGGGTCGTGTTCTTATGATGATGAGAGAAAAGGAGACTCTAAGTTTCCCTTTAGGTACAAACATCTACAGAAACAATGGGTCCTCGATGAACTTCCATCAATAAACACTAATTTTTGTGATAAAAAGAGGATATATCGCATAGCACCGTCTTCATTACATGGTTTGGGCCTATTTTCCATGGATGGCATAAAGGTCTCTTACAACAAAGTTGTCGAATTGATGGAGTATGTTGGACCTTATTATGATTACAGTAGTTGGATGGAGATTTTTAGATATAAAAAAAAGTATGTGTAGGTATGGACCTGTGAAAAATTATATACAACAAAAAGTCAATGAACAAAGTAAAAAAGTAGCTATATACGTTGACAGAAGGCCAAAAGTATCAGGAAATATTTTCGTTTTAGTTTTCAAAATGTTGCGTGGCATATGACTTACTTAGTTTGGTCTGTACTCTTCCAGACGTTGTCTTCCATCTTGGTAATTTTCATTTGTTTATTGGTCATTTTTGTTTCTACCCTTGTTGGTTTGTACTCTTCTACTTGTATTTCATTAAATTTAATACTTCATATGCAGAGATAAATTTGCAGCAAAAGGTAGAGTTTTGAGTCAGTATTCAATATTGCATTGAGATACATTTGTAGTAAAAGGTAGGGTTTTAAATCAATATTCAGTATTTTATTCAGTTATAGGGTTTTGAGTCAGTATTTAGTATTGTATTCAGTTATTTTATTATTGGTTGGTTTTTTAAATGCCTGGAATTGTCTGGCTTACTGTAAATGGTGTGTGACATTGCAGAGTATCAGAGAGTAGGAACTACCATAGCCAGTTCTTGATTGTGAACAATCATTTGTTCTTGGACAACTCAACATTCACTTTTGTTGTGGATGAATTTATTATTATTTAATAAGTTTGGCCAATTAGCTCTAGAACTCTCACAAAGTGTTCGTACAGGTAAATTATGAGAACTCCCTTTTACTCTGTTTGGATATTACTTTGCTTTAGATGGATTGCATTAGGTTTTTTGTGACTCTGCCTTTCTGTCGATGTGAATCCATCCACTTCTTTGACATGAAAATCATCTTCAGTTAGTTTTCTTCACAACAATTGTAATTTTCATAATTTTAGTTTTATATTGTTAATATTTTTTAGATTGCATGGGTAGGTTTTCACTTCAATTTTACTTTTCCTTACCAAATAAAGCACAATGTGTATGTTATGCTTTTAGAGTTTATTATTCCATGCTTTTGATGGTTGAATAATTGTCACTAAATAAAGACTTACGCTGATTTTCTTTGTTCATACTCTTGGAGAGTTTATTTGTTAATCATTTGCCTATGTACATCATTTTTTTAAAAGATGCACTATAGTAGAGTGTTCTGCAATAAAAAAAGATAAGAAGTAGACATATTTTGTATGTCTATGTTCTCATGATTAATTGAATTCAGGCTGTTATTAATTTCAATATATGAATAAAAAAAGATTTTTAGTTCAAATAAAGCACAATGTACATGCTTTGGTTTTACAATTTCTTTGTCCATGCTTTGGATCGTTGAATAATTATCACTAAATAAAGGCTTACGCTGAGTTTCTTTGTCCATGCTTTGGAGAGTTTATTTGTTAATCATTTGCCTATGTCTATGTTCTCATGAGTAATTGAAATCAGGTCTGTTATTTCAATCTACAAAAAAATTTCATTAGTACTCTCCCTCTGATTTTAGATTTCAGCGCATGTTTTCTATGTTTATGTTCTCGTGGGTAATTGAAATCAGGGTTGTTATTTCAATCTACAAATAAATTTTTCAATCGTTCTGCTACATGCATGATTCCTTCTAATTCTCTAGTAATATCAACTACCATACTTGCCAAGGCCTCTGTACCATTCCTATATTTCCAGGCATTATATTGAACATTTAAAACTGCAGGCATTATATTAAACATTTTCATCTGCAGGCACATTTGCATCTGGTGAAGGCTATTCTACTTTTGAGAAATGTTGTAGTTAACTTTAAACTAGCCTAAAACAAAAATACTTCAATGATAATAGATAAAACTTACCATGTCACTATTGTCCATAAAAGCAAGTGCTTTAAAAAATTTAGATTCTTGAGGTAATCACCATTTAGAAAATCCTCCAACTACTAAACAAAGACTAAATAAAGACTTATGTCGAGTTTATTTGTCCATGCTTTTGGAGAGTTTATTTGTTAATCATTTTCCTATTCTATACGATAGAAAGAAGGCAGAGGATCCAAAGGATGTTGCCAAGAACACTTTATGGAAGAGTTGATTTTTTATATAAAATGATTATTCAAAACTTGACCTAATTTAACAGGTCTTTACTTGCAGAAACTGGCAGGTGTGGCTATATCACTTCAAAATTTCTACACATTTGATCTCAATATTAATAGACAAACAAGATACTGTGAAGGTTATGTGTAGTTAAACTATTCTCGAAACAAAGGGAAGCTCGTTATATTTTTTTAATAATATAGAATACCGTTGCAATTACGATGGAAGCCAGAGAATGACCGACACCAAAGCTATACATGTGATGTCCAGATGTCAGAAATTGCGATAGCTGGACATCGCATGTATAGCATATCCGTTGCACACCCATTATAATTATGACACTCATAAAGTGTAATGACAACAGGTTGACAATCCTAAATGGTGCACACTACAACGGTCAATACCTAAATATGACATTCACATGTTAGAATATTCCAATGGCTAGACGCCGCAAACCCATCATAATTACGACAGTCATAATGGGTAACGACGACATGCTAAACAATGTAGCCAGTACATATTGCGATGGTTATTATTGTCACAGTAATGACAGACATAACAGTCATCTATGGTTCCAACGCCAAAACTGTAACACTGACCTATGTCACTTTTTGATGGGGTAGTGTCAGAATTGTGACACATAGCTATCAAAAAAAGGACTCAAATGTACTAGTGGCAAGAGACTTGTCAGAGAAACAAGTCAAAAATAGACTTCTAGAAGAAGCTCTGGAGGAGATGAAGCAGAATTTGGCAGAAGTTGTAGAGATTGCAAAGCAAGATGAAGGAACAGGTAGGAGAGAATAAAGACAAAGAAAAGAGTCAAGTTGAAGAGGAGGCAGAACTAGAACCAGACCCTCCATTACCTGAGGAACCTTTCCTTGAAGACCTCAAGGCACTAAGTAGAAAATCACTAGAGGGAATCCCTATATTCTTTGGCCGAATGGATGCAGAATTGGTGATGGAATGGATTGAGGGTATGAAAAATCACGTTGAGTGTGATGGAATCACAGAGGCATAGAAAGTAATATAGCCAAATCAATATTGAGGGGACAAGCATTAACTTGGTGGAAGTTCTTGCATGAGGAAAGAGAAAGAGAAGGGAAAAAACCAATAGCCAATTGGAAGGCTATGGTGGCTAAGGTGAAGGAAAAGTACCTACAAGAGGATTATGACATCCAACTACACAAAATGACATAGAATATCAAATAGAAAGATTTAGATGTGGAATCCTACACTGAAGAATTCCAAAAGCTATGTCTTAGGTCTAGAGTGCAAGAGATAGAGAGAATTAAAGTTGCTAGGTATCTCAATGGACTTAGGTGCAACATTCAAGAAGATTTAAGCCTCTTTACTTTAACTTCTATCCATGGGTGTTTTCAAATGGCCCTTAAGGTGGAAGAAAAACTTAGAAAGAAGCAAGATTCAAGCTCTAGTGGTAGAGGAAGAGGTAGAGATTCTAGAGGAGGACATAGAGGAGGTTCTAGTGATAGAAACAATGAGACTAGAGGCCAAGGAGACTCCAAGTGTTTTGAACAAATCCATGAGTTGAACAATAGAGGAGGATATGGAAGAGGAAGAGGTTTTCATAGTGGTGGTTAGGTGGTTTTAGAATAAGCACACATTTGTCTTCAATGAAGTGTTATAATTGTGGCCAAATGGGTCACCTTGCCTACAGGTGTCTGGATAAGCCATCATCTTCACAAGGTGAAAATAAAATTGCATATGTGCAAGAAGAAGACATGACCAAATAGTCAGAGATATGTCTAGATTCAGAGAAGGGAGAGAACCTCATGATTAGGAGGATTTTGATCAAAGAACTTACAAGGGATGAACAAAAACAAAGGAGGGCTCTTTTTAGGGTCAAGTGTAAGATTCTTAGCAAGGTGTGTAGGGTCATAATAGACTCAGGGTCTACTGATAATGTGATCTCAAAGGAAGTAGTGTAGAAGTTAAAATTGGATAAGATATCTCATGTTTGTCCTTACAAAGTAACTTGGTTGAATAAGGGGCAAAAAATATTGGTCAATGAACAAGTGTGGGTTGATTTCACTATAGGAAAGTATCAAGACAAGATACTTTGTGATGTGCTACCAATGGATGCATGTCATTTTTTGCTGGGAAGGCCACGACAATATCATAGGGAGGCAGTCCACCATGGCAAGGAGAATAAGTACTCATTCAAGAAGAATGGAGTAACTTATAAGATACAGTCTTTGATAGAGGAAGATATAGTGGAGAAGATGGAATCCAATACTCTTCTAATGAGTGGGAAAGAATTCCTAAAAGACATGAAGGAGGAGGAAGGAGTTGGTTATGCAATCTCAGTGAAACCAAAGGAAGAAGAGACACCCAATCAAGCACCTATGCCTGCAAAAGTCAGATAGTTGTTGGATCAGTTTCAAGACATCATATGTGAAGGGACACCAGCTATACTACCTCCAAAAAGAGAAATCAGTCATCAAATTGACTTTGTGCCAGGGGCATCATTGCCTAACAAGGATGCCTACAAGATGATACCAGAGCAGAATAAAGAGATTGCAAGGCAAGTGCGGGAGTTATTAGATCAAGGTTTGACAAGAAAGAGCATCAGTCTATGTGCTATTCTAGTCGTATTGGCTCCTAAGAAGGGAGTTAAGTGGAAAATATGTACTAACTCTAGGGAAATAAATAGGATAATAATAAGGTATAGATTTCCCATTCCTAGAATAGAAGACTTAATGGATTTCTTAGGGGGTGCTAAGTACATCTCAAAGATTGATCTTAAAAGTGGTTATCATCATATTAGAATGAAAGAGGGGGATGAGTGGAAGTTAGATTTTAAAACCACAGAGGGATTATATGAGTGGTTAGTATTTCCATTTGGGCTTACAAATGCACCTAGTACTTTTATGAAGGTCATGAATGAAGTCTTAAAGGATTACATAGGGGTATTTGTGGTAGTATACCTAGATGATATCCTCATCTTTAGAAAAAAAAAATAAGAGCACATGAATCATCTAGAACTTGTGTTGAAGAGAGTCCAAGAAGAAAAGTAAACCATAAACCTTGAGAAGAGTGAATTCATGAAACAAGAGTTAGTCTACCTAGGATTTGTAGTATCCCAAGGTGACTTGAAGATGGATAAAAGAAAAGTTGAAGCCATTTTGATTTGGCCTAATCCTAAGACATGGACTGAAGTGAGAAGCTTCCATGGGTTGTCCCAATTGTAGAGGAATTTTGTGAGAAGATTCAGTGAAATCTGTGCACCTGTCCTAGATACCATAAAGGGTGGAGTCAAGATGACCAAGGAAGCCAATGAAGGGTTTTAAAGATTGAAGAAGGAAGTGGCTACCCAACCTATACTGGTGTTGCCAAGTTTTGATATGTTATTCATTGTAGAATGTGATGCTAGCAATGTAGCAGTGGGTGCACTCCTAAGCCAAGAAGGAAGACTAGTGGCCTTCTTTAGCGAGAGATTGAATGAGGCAAAGTCAAGGTATTCATCCTATGATCTAGAGCTTTATGCATTGGTACAAGCTCTTAAGAATTGGAGGCACTATTTGTTTCGAAAATAATTTGTTGTATACACTGACAACCAGGCCTTAAGCTACATAAATACACAAGAGAAGCTTAGTTTGAGGCATATAAAGTGGATGGAGTTTCTGCAATAATACACCTTTATAATCAAGAACAAGAAGGGGGTAAATAAAAAGGTTGCAGATGCACTTAGTAGGAGGTTGCTTACTGTTCAATAAATACAGTTGCATAGCACAGGGGTTGAAGGATTCAAGGATCTTTATGAGGGAGATGCTGATTTCTCAAAGATCTATAAGGTGTGTACTAAATTTGAAAATCATTTTCATAGTGTATATGCTGACTACACTTTACATAATGGTTTACTGTTTAAGGGGAAAAAAATATGCATTCCAAGGGGTTCCATGAGGGAGAACCTCTGTAGAAGTTGAGAAATCCAACTTCACAGATCGCTAAGAACACCTGCATGCAAATGACCTGTTGCTGAAAGGAAACTAGAGAGACAGAAGCAAAGGCTTGGAAAATATTAGCGGAGGGAGAGAAAATTCTATTCCAAGGTAATCAAACAATAATTACAAAATTTCAACCTTAAAGGTGAACAAAACCCTAAAAGGTTAAAAGCTAGGTTGCGCAATCTAATTAATATAAAATATTAATTATATGCACCTAAGAGACAACTTAAGTGAAAATAGAGTACATAGACAACTTAATAATTAAATCAACATGATCTAATTAATAAGTGAAGATAAATAGATACTCTAAC
>MU223621.1:296916-385473 GCA_018584345.1 Thuja plicata
ATGATCTAATTAATAAGTGAAGATAAATAGATACTCTAACACCCCCCCTTAAGTGAAGCTCAGGAGGTAAGCTAACCTAGCATAGCTATGAAAGCAGGAAAAGAGGGTCCCGGCAACAAGGCCTGATTAGGTACCCAATAAAAGAAAATTTCTATGAACTAGAGATAAAGGAGAAAACCCAGTGGGAAAAAACCCTCTCCAAAAAGAGATAAAACAAACATGCTAAAAAAAACATGAAGGAAGGAAGGCCTCAACAAGACCCCCCAAGGACAACTTCCATCACGCCAAGTATAGAATGCAACTGAAGATAGCACGGAGATGCAAAAGGTTTGGTGAAGATGTTAGCAACCTGCGCGTCAGTGGGAATGTACTCCAAAGTGAGAACACCATCCTAAATCTATTGATGGATGAAATGAATATGAAGCTCAATGTGTTTAGTGTGCTGATGCTCCACTGGGTTGTGAGAAATATGAATAGCACTCTGATTATCGCACCATAGAATAGTGGGACGATCAGGAGGAAAGCCAAACTCAGTCATCAACTGTCAAAGCCATAGAATCTCCTGACTAGCATGCACTTCCAATTTGTACTCAACCTCTATAGATGAAAGTGCATGAGCAGTCTGCTTCTTGCATGACCATGTGATAGGACCAGAGCCAAGACAAAAAACAAAGCCAAAAGTAGACTTCTGATCACCAACATCACCAGCCCAATCTGAGTTAGTGAAACCAATAATGTGAGGAGCCCCTAATGTGTAATGAATTCCATACATAAGTGTACCCTAAATGTATCTCAAAATACGCTTGGCAGCTTGCCAATGACTCTCATGAGGCTCATGTGAGAACCGAGAGACTAGACCAACTACAAAGGAGAGATCAGGACCAGTGTGTGTCAGGTATAACAAACTGCCAACCAACTGCCGATACAATGTAGGATCCACTGAAGGTGAAGTGCAAGAGGTAGACAAAGTAACACCCGACTGAAAAGGTGTGGGAGTAGGCTTGCAATCAAGCATATCAAAGCACTGAAGCATGTCAAGAGTATACTTCTGCTGGTAAACAAAGATCCTAGTAGGTGACTGAACAATCTGTAGACCTAGAAAGAAGTGTAATGGACCAAGGTTAGTCATCTCAAACTGCTCCATCAATGCGCACTGAACATCTTGAATCATAGAAGATGAGCCACCTGTGATGAGAAGATCATCAACATATAGCACAAGGATCAAAACCTCATCCTCAAGACATTGAATGTAGACTGTAGGATTAGAATGACAGTGTGTGAATCCTATAGAAAGAAGAAAGGATTCCATCTTCTCATACCAAGCCTGAGGGGCTTGTTTGAGACCATACAAAGAACATCAAAGTCTGCAAACCAACGAGGAATCCTGCACAAATCCCTGAGGCTTCTCCATGTAAATTTCCTCAGTAAGATCACCATGCAAGAATGCACTCTTCACATCCATCTGAAAAATGGGTCATCCCTGAGAAGGTGTTAGGGATAAGACAAGGCGAATAGAGTTCATCTTGGCGATAGGGGCAAATGTCTCAATGTAATCAATACCCTCAACCTGTGAAAAACCCTTCGCAACAAGACGTGCCTTGTACTTATCAATAGAACCATCATCAACAAACTTAGTATGATACAACCACTTGCATCATACTAAATTTCTTCCCTTAGGAAGAGAACAAAGATCCCAAGTGTGATTCTTCATCAAAGAAGAATACTCCTCCTCCATAGAATTGTCCCACTTAGTATGTCCTGTCACTGCCGCAAATATCTGAGGATCACCACAAATATCATGACTCAGAAGACTAGAACCTGCAATATGAGACTAGGTGCGACGGGAAGTGGAAGGGTCACTAGCCAGAGATCTTGCAGCATCAACTGTAACATGAGTCCATCTAGGCATCGGTGGAGGATCCTGTGGTGGAGGTAAATGGGGATCTCCAAGATCATCATCCTCATCATCCTGAAAAGAAACTAGAAGAGATGAGGGAGTAGTGGTAAGTGAAGTAGACTCTGGAAGTGGGGTATCTACTATAGGAAGGCACTCATCAAACTGGACATCCCGTCAAAATAGGACCTCTCTAGAATCAGGGTCAAACAACATGTATGCCTTAACATCCTTGCAGTAGCCAACAAAAATGAGGTGTCGGCTCTTCCACTCCATTTATCTCCTCTAAGCGTTAGGCACAAATGCCCATGCTTCACTACCAAAAACTCAGAATGAAGAAACATTATGCTTGACATGAGACCAAGCCTCCTCAGGAGTCATACGTCAAACTGCCTTATGAGGCATTCGATTCTGAATATAGTTGGCACAATTGATTTCCTTTTCCCAAAAAGACAAATCCAAGGACCTGGACTGTATCATACAATTAGCCATCTCCCAAAGTGTTCTATTCTTTCTCTCTACCACACCATTCTGCTGAGGGGTGTAGGGCACTAAAAACTGATGCTAAAGACCGTGTTCAGAGAAAAATACTTGAAATCTTGGTTCACATACTCCCCCCCATTATCTGTGCATATCTAGCGAATAGAAAGAAAATATTGCTTCTCTAAAAATGTCTTAAAGACCTGAAATTAATCAAAGACATCAGACTTGTACTTCAAAAAGTACACCCATGTGCACCTGGAGAAGTCATCAATGAAAGTAAGCACATATCTGGCACCAGAAAAAGAAGGAGTAGGAAATGACATGAGGTCACTATGAATCAACTCTAATGGTGCCAAAGCACAAGTAGCTCATCCATGAGGAAAAGGATCCCTATGTTGTTTTCCAAGAACACAACCCTGACAAACCCCATCGGTGCAAGTAATCTGTCGAAGCCCAAGAACAAGTGCATGTGTGCTCATCTACTGAAGATATCTATAATTGACATGGCCCAAAATCTCATGCCAGATTCTACTCATTGAATTTGCATGTGCTATAAGATAGGAAACTATGCCATTAGAAGACTCAAATCCATCAAAGCTATATAGGCGGGATGTAGTGTCAACACTCGCAATAGCCACAATCGTATCAGAATCATGTAAGTCCTGAATAAACACGTCATGTGGTGAGAACTCAATTGTCTTACCACAGCCAGAGTGGAAAATCTGATAGATAGACAATAGGTTTGTCAAAATGTCAAGGACAAAAAGAACATCCTAAATAGAGCCCCCAGCTAATGCAACAAAACCAGAACCCAAAACTGAAAGATGAGATGAGTTGCCAATAGCAATCTATGAAGTAGCACAAGGAGCAAGTGAGGTGACCAACTACTAAGTATGATTCATGTGGTGAGAGGCACCAGAATCAAGGATCTAGGTGGGCCCAAAATTTGTTGCTCATGGAGTAAGAGCATGACCTTTCCCTATAGGGAAGGATGTGGACTGGGGAGCTGAAATGTGATGCTCCTGCATGGCTTCCTCTAAAGCCTCCAAATCTTTCAAGCACCTAGAAATAGGATGTCCATCCTTTCCAGAAAAGCTACAGGTCTCAACTGATTTCTTCTTAGTCTTGGAGGTAGACTCAGTAGAATTTGAAGAATATTTACCCTTGGAAGGGTTAGATGGAGGTTTGAAATCAATTTTTTGTGCAGGTTTGGAGGAATACTCATTGCCTGCTGAATCTTTCTTCTATTTGGCTTTCTATTTTGGTTTCCCCTATGAAGACTGAGCAACCAATGCTTGGCTAGAAGAGCCAAAAGCATCCATCTGTTGGATCTTTGCCTATTCCGATGTCAACCGATCACAGAATGTCTCAAATGAAGGCATGGTGTGTCTAGTACCCAAAGCATCCATGGTGGAGTAGAAAGTAGAAGAAAAGATCTAATACTGTCCTCTCAACTTTGAGAGTATCACGAAGATACACTCATCTTCTATCTTGTTTCTCCCACATCCCTGCAAAATTGAGTGTAGAGATTTGAACTTCATCAAGAAGTCCTCCATAATGGGAAAGCTGGTAGGAGTCAAAGTGGTCAGCTCTGCATCAAGTTGTAGTGCTCGAAACCCATTCACTTGCCAAACAAATTAGAAAAATTGCGCCAAATGGCCCTAGGAGTTGTCAAACCATCCAGGTGAAAAAGGAGACTGTCGAAGATGTTCAGTGCAATCAAGCCCATGGCTTCATCCATTTTTTTCCTATACTAAAGAATCTCAAAAGGATGCTGCAGGACAGGTTGGTTTTCATCTAGACATGACCATAAGCCACGTGACATGAGTACCTTGGTCATGTGTGCTTTCCAGGTGTGATAATTGTGTGGTGTCAGCCGGGCCACAGAGGGTTCTGACATTGAGAGAAGAAGAAGACAGAAGTAGAAGGGTCATTTATGAATTTAAATTATAGAAAGCAAAAGCACCCTCCCACAATGTATAATTCTATCCCTGTTTAGCAAAGAAACAATTATTGAAAGCACAAAAAATGAGAAGAAAACCTGGATGCCAGATGCAGAGATGGAGGAAATAGAAGCCTCTACTTCAATGCCAAAAATGAGAGATCAAATGGCCAAATCATCAATAAAGACAAGAACCATTGCGTCTGGCTCAGAAACACCTTTCTGATGATATTTTATTTTCAAAAAATGGACACCGTATGCATAAGTTACGGCCGAAAAACCAACCGCTCCTCCGAAAATGAGCTCATTGGAAAAAACCAATCACCAGAAAAAATTTGATGGTCAAATGACCGTCAAAGACACCGAAAAAAAAATTGATGGTCGTCTGCCCGTCGCAGGCCCATCTCACCGAAAAAAATTTCCGTCGCCGGAAAAGGTTGAAAAGCTGCCAGAAATTTTGAAAATAACGCTGGGAAAAAAAATGGCAGGGTGATGTCAGTAGTGATGTCACCACTATGTTGTCAGTGGCGGCAGGTGGTGGGCCACCGACAAAGACGGTGGCTAGGTGGCTCCTAGGTGGTTCCCAGGTGGCAGCGCTGGTGGGGGCGGCTCCAGTGGCTGGTGGGCAGCGCGCCGGTGGGCGTCGGGCGCTGGCCGGACTGGGGTGGCACCGAGGTGGTGCAGGGGTGGTGCACCTCGGCTGCACTATGCAGGCCCTAAAAAACATGAAAAAAATCATTTTTTTAATTTTTTTTCTTGATTTTCGTGTCATATGGCCTAGGAGGGAGAAAATTTTCCTCTGGAAGCTCTGATACCATGTAGAAGTTGAGAAATCCAACTTCACAGATCGCCAAGAACACCTGCATGCAAATAACCTATTGCTGAAAGGAAACCAGAGAGACAAAAGTAAAGGCTTGGAAAATCTCAGCGGAGTGAGAGAAAATTCTATTCCAAGGCAATGAAACAATAATTACAAAAGTTTAACCTTAAAGGTGAACAAAACCCTAAAAGGGTAAAAGCTAGGTTGCGCAATATAATTAATATAAAATATTTATCATATGCACCCAAGAGACAGCTTAAGTGAAAATAGAGTACATAGACAATTTAATAATTAAATCAACATGATATAATTAATAAGTGAAGATAAATAGATACTCTAACAACCTCATCCAAGAGAAGCACAATGGCAGTTTGAGTGGACACTTTGGGTTAAACAAGACCCTAGACCTAGTGGCCTAAAATGTAGAAAGATATAAGGAGGTATGTTGAGAAATGAGGATTATGTTAGAAGGAAAAGGGGACCTCATGAAATGCAGGTCTTTACCAACCATTTCTCATCTCAAATAGACCATGGGAGTGCATAAGTATGGATTACATAGTAGGCCTACCTAGGACACCAACTGGTTTGGATAGTGTGTTTCTGGTAGTGAAAAAATTTAGTAAGATGAGTCACTTTATCCTATGTAAAACAACACATGATGCTAGTCACATTGCCCACCTTTTCTTCAAGGAGATAGTAAGGATACATGGTTTTCCAATGAGCATAGTTTCAGATAGAGATGTGAAATTTATGGGACACTTTTGGAAGACCCTCTGGAAAAGATTAGGTACTAATTTGGCTCATAGTTCTACATATCATCCTCAAACAGATGGCCAGACAGAGGTAATTAACAGGGTTCTTGGCAACTTGTTTAGATGTTTAACCAAGGAGTATGGACAAGGATGGGAACAAGTCATCCCATAAGTAGAGTTTGCCTATAATGATAGTGTTAACATGACTACTAGTAAGATTCCATTTGAGATTGTGTATGGTTTACATCCAAGGGGTGTTTTTGAGCTTAGAGATATAAAAGGTTATGCGGGGATCAATGGACATGTAGATGACTTTTCTCAATCAATGAGAGACATCCATGAGCAAGTGAAGAACACCCTAATGGAGGCAAATCAGAAGCTTAAAGCTAAGAAGGATGAAGGGAGAAGAGACTTACAGTTTCAAATAGGAGACTTGGTGATGGTATTTTTGCACAAAGCTAGGCTATAGAAGGCTATACCAAGAAAACTATAGATGAAGAGGATTGGACCATGTAAGGTGTTGGCTAAGTATGGCCCCAATGCCTACAAAGTGGATCTACCTAAGGAGATGTCCATTTCTCCCATTTTCAATGTGAAGGACTTGATTCAGTGAAAGGGTCTAGAGATAGATGAGGGAAATTACAATATCGAGGTGACTAAGGATGTGGTAGAACTCCAGGTACCTGATTAGATCAAGCCACAAGTAGAGAGAATTCTGGATTCAAGAGTGAAGAAGAAGACTAGGAGTAAGACTTACATGGATCATCTAGTCAAATGGGAGCAAAAACCTAATTCAGAATCTACATGGATAGCACAGAGTGAATTTAAGAAGAATGGCATTAGTTTGGAGTGTGTCACACCTCAGGTACCCTAATTTTCTTGTTGCAGAGGGAGAATGGTGTAGGAGCACCTTAAGGTCTCCGTGAAGATCTTTGCAAATTTTGGCTTGTAGGTGGTTCTAGCCAACCACCAAGGTAATAAGGACTAAGGATAAAGTCCCAAGATGTGTTTTTAAATAGGTGTTTTTAAGGTTTGTTTGTGTTGTGGTCCAAGAAGGTCCTAATAGTGTGTTTTGCACTAGGTGACTAGGAAAGTCAAAGTTGGTCAACAAAAGCCAAAACCCCAAAATAAAGGGAAAGGTTCTATTTGAGTATTTTTAGGTTTTTTAGGATCCAATGGAGTGATTTTGGATCAAATTATGCAAGTAAGGTTAGTGGAATGTCAAACTTGCAAAAATTGTAAAAGTTGCTCATGACAACTTTGCAACTTTGCAAAGTTTTCATGATAACATTTCCTAAAATATAGGAAATAGCTTTTAATGTGTTCAAATCCAAAAATTATGGTATGAGAATGGATTCATAACATATATAAGGTCAAACAAACCCTAATCTAAGGGTTGGACCTCATACTGTACGGATTGTGTCTTGGAAGTAGCAAGATTTTGACTATTTTGTGTAACAGAGCCTTCATAGACCTTTAATGGATTGAATGGATTGATATAATGCATTAAGACTTTTCTTTTTTTTATTTATTTAATCTTTGTTTATTTTATTTGATATTTTTGTACTTCTGTTAGTCATTTTGTAAATTCTTTAATTTTTACTGGTTCGCTGCATTCTCTAGAGCAGTCATGTAAATATGAGTCCCACTTGAGTTACCATGGTTGAAATTTAATGGCCACTTGGAATAAATTAGGGGACTATATAAATATTGTAAATATGGATTTTGGCTTTTGTGTGTGTAGGGGAGCTATTATTACAACCAAGCCCTAGGCGAGTACAGATGTATTCTAGCGAGGAGCTTGTACAGTGCAGTGGAAAGAGAGCTTGCTAGATGGATTGGATTGAGCCAATAAATGGTGGAAGAGTGTAGGGGAATGTGTCCTTGATATGTTTATTCAGGGAGAAGATCAGAGGAGGCTATTAGAGCATCTTTTGAGAGAAAATAAACTAGACTGGATAACATGCCCTAGAAACCCTTAAAATTAGGGGTTTGTTGGAAGTCCTATGTACGTACAACTTGGGGAATTAAAACCTAGAAAATCCTAGAGACTAGGTTGACCTCATAAAGAATCCATAGTCAGTTTAGTGGATTACTAAGGATAATTGGGAGGAAATCAAGGATTCCATTTTCTAGGAGGCCTAATTGGGCTAAAAAGCCTACAAGGCCTAAAATCAAGAAAAGGAAGAACTCGATGGAAAACCTTTGGAATAATCCATCAAAGTGGATCAAAATTGGTTGAAAGTTAACAAGGAATAGTAAGGATACCTATTCCTATTTCCAAGAACAATTTGGGATCAAGTTGTCTTGATTGAGCCTATGGGTGCATAGTTGGATTGAAAAGAATATGAAGAGAGTTTTAAGTTGGTGGAGAGCTCTAAAAGGAGTATGAGACCATAGGAGTGTCCTCTAGTTAGGGTAGAGATAGGTACCCTAGAAAGACCAAAGAGAATGTCTTGAAAAGAGAAAGAAAGCTCTTAGGAGTTAGAGCTCCCCATCAGACTTATACTAAAAATAAAATTACAATCATACTTTTGACCTAAAAGTAATAAAGGAAAAATACCATTTACTCATAAACATGATTTCAATATTAATTGTAAAGAAAATTATTATAATAAACAAAGCACACAGACTCTATCTTATATCCAACTAGCTTGATTGAATCAAACTTACAAACCAACTATACTCATTGTGATATATGAGAACTTTCCAAAGATAAATAACTATCACATTGAAAATAAATTCACACAGAAATCTAATCCAATTAACTCAAACCCATCGATCTAAGTCTGCAAAAATCATTCATCAACGTGTATTCATAGATAAAAATCTTTTCCTAAATATCATATATCAAAATAACAGTATTATGTCTATAAGTCCCAAAAACTCTCTGGCCTATTTTATGTCTTTCTCCAATATACATATAGTCTTAGTTAGAAACTAATTATAAAATCAGAGTAATATTAACTCTACCCCAGAGTCAAATTTAGTTTTATGTCTCAGAGATAAAACTAAAAGATATATCTTCTAAAATTAAGCATGAAAATAGGAAGATGGTGATAATGCAATACATGCTTAGGTGGATAATGGAACCTTCATATTTTTCCTACCTTGAGGAAGAGACATTTGGAAACTTCTATTATTTGTACGCATCAGAAAAATCCTAAATTACTGGAAAGTTGGGTAGGCCAATATGAATAACCTATTGTTTCTACACTTCTTTCTCCCTTTGAACATCCACCATAATATTCACACATTGTGGGAGTTGATCAATGCACACATACAATAATGAATCAATTTGTGCTACCCTGGAGAAATTACCCATCTCTAGGGTTTTGGTTTCCTTCACAAACTTGACCTTTTCATTGAAGGATTAAATTATATCATTTATATCCTTATCAAATTTTCTATCCTCATTCACATAACTAACATCAATACATTTTAGATCAGTTAACAGGGTTTGAGTAAGTCATGTCAATTCCTTTATTAGTTTAGCAAAGTCTCCCCTACCTTGTTTCATCACTGAATTCCTTTATTCAATACTCTTTTTGCATACATATAATATATCATCATCAAAGTTGGCCACATTATTTTCTTATAAAAAACTTATTACACCATACCTCTATACTTTGCTCATCTATAATTCCAACTCCTTAATAGAGATTTAAGTATCATCATATACCTTTTTTGAATCTATGATGTACTTGTAACCTTCATGGATAACTCCATCTATCTAATTATCGAATACCTAAATCACCAATTTGCACCTCTGAATCTGATCAAGCAATTTTTAATTGATAGGAGATTTGGGGTCAAATGATAGAGTTAACTAGGAGATAGGTTGTGAAATCAGATTATGAATGGCGTCAATATATTCAACCATCAAACGAACCATTTTCTTTAGTTCTCTTTTGTCCTTCTCATCATTCCAAGTTTGGTTTACTGTCTTTTGAGTATAAAATTCAAAATGGTGAACATCAACAACCCAAGACACATCTCCAAGGTTGACCTTTCCAAAGAAAAATCATCGATCATAGGGTCTTGAACCTCATTATCTATCAATGGGCGGGCTATCTCAGCAATCCAATTTCTTTTATTTAGATCATAACCTATTATGGAAGTGGTTTTTGACTTTTTAGATTTTGGAGTTTTCCCTAAGCACCTACTAAGAATATCCTCCATTGGTAAAGATATTGTAACTATGTTCCTTTTCTTATTGATTGAATTTTAACACCATGGGGAAGTAACAATTGAGTCTTTCTTTTCTTGAATTGGCTAACTGGGAGGTGTGTTCAATGATACCATCATATTTGTAGGTTCCAGTGTAGTTTCTATTGACTCGCCTGCATCAATAACTTCCTCCATGGATGAATCAGGGTCTTGGTCACCCAATTTATTATCCAAATCTTCTATCACATCCAAGTCTATAATCATCTCATTTGTGAGATTTCCCTTTCCTTTCCTTTTACTCTGTGACCTGGTGGTGCGAGTGGATATACTGCCTACTGCGACTTTCTTAGACTTCTTTGAAATAGGGGATATTTTGGTTTTTGGTTTTTGGATACCTAGATCAAAAATACCAATGGGTTCATTAAAATAAATTAAGGGGAACAATGAGGAAGAGTTGTCTTTATCATGTGTGGATGGCTAAGAATTACCCAATTGTCCCTTTCTAAGTCTATGTTCCCTCAAGCATTTCTTAGTTCTTCTAATCACTGGGAAGGTTCTGGCCTTAATTTGATCCTTTTCATTTTACTTCTAATTGATTTCAGAGATGAGTTTCTATTTTACTTGTTCATATTGAGGTTCAATCACACTTTCCCTATCATCTTCTAGTCTAGTAATATTCATGTTCAGTCTAAGGGTGATTATTTATCCAAAAAAAAACCTGGCCCAAAGTCTTTTCCTAACTTAAAAATCATCTACACAACCATCCCTGAAATCCTCCACCTCAAGAATATGAGAAAATTATACCCCATAGTTCAGGTAGTTTTTCGCAAAGTCTTTACTGTCAAACATAAACCTATCCTTATAATACTGCAAGTTTAACTTCTTCAAGTATACTTCAAGGTTCAGGGTATTTGAAATTGTTTGGAATATGTAATGAAAAAGTTAAATGGGGAAAGAGATACTTGACTTCTATTGGAAATGAGTTGAGTAACTGAGATGGGAGGGGTGAATGAGTTACTAAAAAAACAAATCCAAGTCCCTTAGATGTCTTAAACAAACTTATCACTATTAGTCAGTCAACAAATCCAAGTCCCTTAGATGTCTTAAACAAACTTATCACCGTTACTCGGTCAAAAAATCCAAGTCCCTTAGATGTCTTAAACAAACTTATCACTATTACTCAGTCAACAAATCCAAGTCCCTTAGATGTCTTAAACAAACTTATCATTGTTACTCGGTCAACAAAGATAATCTTTTATCACTCGGTTAACCTAGAAAACTTTAAGATATTAACTGTAATTATCCTTTAGTGATTAAGTGAAGAAACATAAAGGATAAATAAAATAACATGAACACAGATGACACCAAGATTTAACGTGGAAACCCAATTTGGGAAAACCACCAATTGCAACTAGTTACTATTTTAATAATGGATTGACCTGTAGATGAAGCAACTGTCTTTGTTGATTTAGATATCTATTCTGCCTTTATACTAGATCCTCACTGATCAAATATTCTATTGCATCTCTTGTCTGGATTTTCTTTCCTTAATCAGAATCCCATCTGATTTCGCTTTGACTCTTCGTATTAAACTCACACACATCTCACACATTCAATCCGAACTTGACCTAGTATATGTATGATAGGTCTTGTCAAGTCAGCTTGAATAACCTTCCAAATAAATAATAAAACTTAAGTTGTTCAACTGCATATAACCAATTAAACATAAAGTATAAACTGCAGTTAGTCGGGTGACACTAAATGCATAACTCGGTCAACACTGTAATCCTTCAATTCCCTACCAATACTGTAATGTCCAAGTGACCTCAGTTAGAATTGAAAATCACTTGGCTAATACTAAGTATTCTTCAATGCCTGAGAGAGCTTGGCATACACTGTCTGTGCTCGGATAGGATTAGACATTTGAATAAACATCACTACATTTGTGTAAACATTAATGACAATACACAATTGAATAATTGTTATCAACAGACTTCTGACTTACAGAGGGCTTCTTACCTACATGGACCAACTATTTGCAGAGTTCAATCAATATGAAGTGGTCCAAAGCATACCAAGGTAACTTAATTGGTTGTTCTTCAAAACCCCAAACTCTAATGTAAGTAAATATTGGGAACTGAATAAATAAACTACCATAAGGTATTTTTAGTAGCATTTCTTCATTAGACATCCTTTTGTTCACATTTCAACTCATAAACCATTCAACCTGAGAAAACATCATTAACTCTTCTATAGTTTAAATAGAACTTCTACATATGTAGGTGAGGATAAAAGTCATAGATTTTCCTTCCTTCCACTAGGGTTTCATGATGTAATCCCACCTACTCTCTTGTAGATGCTAGGCAATAGAATAGGTATGAAGACATAAAAGATCCTACCACCCAGATAATTACTTAGTACCTCATGTAGACGTTCAACTATAATCTAACTCAAATACAAATACTGCACTCCTTGTATAATTTATAATTAAACAAAGAAGACCATTTAATCTTCCCAGAAGAAAGGCCTGCTGACTACCCTTGAGTCTATGTAACAACACAAAAATATCCTTTACTTCTAGTATCAAATTTTCTCTAGTCACTAACCTAGGTAATCTTGAACCACCTTTCTAAATTTTCAATAGTCAATTCTTGATGATCACAGTCTTATAAACTGCCTTTTTATCAGAGAAGTACGAACAAGAATTAGGGATATCAAGGGCTGAGTATGTCTCTCATAGAGGGATACCCATGAAAACTATTGGAATAATGGAAGGGTGTGTACTGAGAGGGGAGGGGTGAATAAGTACCCTTAAAAACTTTTACCAACTAACCTCAGTACTCATTACTTGCATAACTGACCATTTTAGCTTTTCTACTTTGTGCATGTAATATCATAGCATAAATGTAGCTACATGTAAACAAACATTGAAACATTCATGAAACTCATTCACACATGACACAAGTATTGATAACGCATAAACCCTTGTTAGAAGGTAAAAGCTGCAGTGGGGATGAAACCCACAAAGCTTCACTATCTGCAGAATGGAAGTTGCCTGTTAGGGATACAAGTTGTGATCACTTATGATGATCTTACCATGTTAGAAGTAACATGTCACACTTTTTAAGTCTACTTGGTTAAGAGTTTTAGCAACACTATGTATGTGTGCACTCAGTTAAGAGATTTACAAAAAGACTATTAAGTCTACCTTGTGAAAGGATTTTGTTATTTGCTACAATTGTTAGAAAGTAACATAATATATAACCTGATTGTTGTAATCTTAAATTACTGATTACATATCCTTTAAGTACATAAAATCATATCACCTCATTGTGATGGATAATACCCATGTTCTTCTCGGTAGCCTTGAATGTAGTTCTTGATAAACTAAATTCTCCTTTGTTTGTCCTTGTGCATGAAATCCTCTGTCAAATCCATATATGTTCTTGGTGGCTACAATCATCTCTTTCTTGATTGATTACTACATCTATATATGCAAATATTTTACCTAATTAGGTTTCACACTTTTCTTGAAAAACTCTATGATCAAAGGTTTACAACTTGACCTTGATCTCCTAGATTTCATGAATACAATCAGTTATCTAATTATATCCACAATTAACACTCTTATTGATCCACAAAAATGGTTGTCTAGCTAAGAAAAAAGATGTTTTAAAGATTAAAGTTCTTTAGCTAATGTGTAGATAAGATCCTCTTTTCTCGGCTGAAATCATGCCTGTCAGTGTAGACTGGTGCTCGGTGATGTCTATGTAGACTGGTTCTCGGTTGATATATTGCTCGGTGTTCAAAATAATTCTGGTGAACATTTTGCTCAGTAATCACTGTACTTGGTAATCACTGCGCTCGGTGAATGTTGTTGCTCGGTGATCATGGCCGACCAACCAAAACTGTCTGTTTGTATACTAATGAAAACTTCTAATCCTTTAAGGGTCATCAATCTCCCCCTTTGGCATTAGTATCAAAAATTTATATGTACAGTATATGCACCAAGTGTGTTTCCTTTACAATGACTCCCCCTATGTGCATGCCTCGGTATGTAGATACAATGTATGTACATGTTTCCCCCTTTTTTGAAATTAATGACAAAGACGTAAAAATTACAGCTTGTGAAGAATGTGGGAATGGGATTTTTGAATGTCTTCCATCAAATTCTCCCATTTCTCCTTCAAGTGTTCTAGGGTCATTTTCTCCAAAGTGATTTGAGCTTGCATGTCATATATACTCTCTGTTACTAACATCTTTGGGGTGGCAATTAGTGTCTTTTCTGTATTCATGTGTGTTATCAACAATGTGACATTCAATACTAACAAGGCTTGTAGCTTGGTTACTTCATCTCTAATTTTTCTTTCTTCCTTTTGTATTTCAAGTCTTGACCATTTAGATTCAATAAGATTTTCATTATGCAGTTGGAATGCATTTGGCTCGGTTGAAAGACTTTCCGCACTAGCTTTTAGATCTTCATTTAACTTAGTTATTTGTTCACTATGCTCAGTAGTGAAGTTTTCAAGTGTGCACAACTTTTGAACTAAGGTAACTAATTCTGAAATAACAGGTTCCAATGTAGTTACTAGTTCAGAGAGTTTCACCTTATTCTCTGCCACTTCTTGGCTGATTTTCTTAGTGAGTCTATAGTGATACTTTTCTTCTGCATGTTCCTCTATGACCTTCTCAGCGTCTACATTCTGATTTTTTATTGCCTCAGTCAAAAATGCAAGTTGATCAATGATGGGTGCATTTTGATCAATCTCAGTGTCAAGAACTATTTGTAGTAGAATCTCCTTTGTTGTTTCCAGGACTTGTGAATTTTTGTGTTCCTTTTTGAGCCTGTTCTGTATTGTTTTTCTTTTGCATAACTCCCCATACTTTATGAGTGACTCGGGATCAAGTGATCATGGATCATAGTCAAGAATGTCAATGATTTCATTGAGTGTGATAGGGGCTTTACCTTTCTTCTTCTTCTTCTTCTTCTAAATGTTGCTTGATGTGGGGGAATGAGGTATTATAGAAAGAGCCTTTTGTTGCTCGGTTTCTATTGTGGATTTGTTGGGAGGTGTGGTGCCTTGGCTAGGTTGCTCAGTCTGTACTTGTTGGTTGGTTGTAGACATCTCTACTTCAACCTTTTCTAGAGTTGCAACCTTGTCTACCTTTTCATTATCCTTGGTGGGCGCATCACTCAATTTTTTCTCTCCACTTTTATCTATCTTCTCCTGTTGTTCCTCTCCTTTTTCCATCGGTTTTTTTTCTTCTATGTTAGGTAGTTTTTGCTATGAGTCAGTTATTATATTTATTGCTTCCATCAATAAAGGCATATTACCTGGTACATGTGCTTGTGCAACATCAGCATTTTCCTATTCATTTGTTGGCTCGGACGATATAGTGACATCTTCATCAACCTTTGCATTATCATCAGAATCACCATAAGTTACATCTTGTATAGTGATATCTGGTGTTTCCCCTATTGATTTAAATACTTCAGGAATATCATCCATGAATTTACTTGCTTTGGTAGTTAAGTCAGTGGGATTGACATCCTTGGTGTCATTGATGAAAATGTGCTCGGGGCTCAATGTGGCCTCCTTCTCCTCGGTTTGAGAAGTCTCAGTTAGAGCCAATACCTACTCGGGTGGATTAAATATTTGAGTCCAAATCTTATTGCTTTCCATGTCAATATCCTCTAATCTGTTCTACAATACTTTGTATGCTTTGGTTTTTGTAGAAAATTTCTTGGCATATTCCTTCATGGTTGAGTCAATTTCTTCAACTATGGAGTTGGGTATGAATGCAACTAGAGATCTCTCTCTCATTTGTTTCTCCATGTGTAATTCATATGTCCACCTTGCTAATATTTTGTCTTGTAGCGCCTGTGGAATATGATTGCCCAATTGTATAGGTACATATTTGAAAGCTACCATCATCTTAATGATTGCTTCTTCTATTTTGTTTTGATCCTCGGTAGATAGATTTCCCCATTGTCTAATCTTATGGTGTTGTATACTTCCAGTGTTGACAATTGATTCTGCAATTTAATCAATTGCCTTTGGTATTTTGGCCTTTTTAGCTTGGATTCTTTGTTCTCTTTTTGCCTCTTTAGTATCATCTTTATCTTATTTACCTATTATATATTTTCTTCTTTGTCTTCGATTTGTTTTCCCATTTTGAGGCTTTCTTTTCTGATAAGTTCTCACAGTTCCTTTCTTCAACGGTAGTGAGTCTAGCTTTGTTATTTTTCTCCTTGTTCTGGATGCAGTTGGTACTTTAGTAAACTTTGTTCTCTTGACATGTATCTGCTCTGCATCTGATTTGATAGACTCTGAATCACTTAATTCTTTACCTTCACCAACGGGTGACTATTCCTCGATGATGTCAACTGATTGTTCCAACTCTTCATCAGTTACCGATAGTTTATTCTTAAGTGTCTTCACCATTTGTTTTTGTTTCTTTTCTATATTCTTGAATACTAAAAAGGTCTTAATTATAGACTTGGTTTTCTCATATGTGCCAAATCTTCTTATATATATTTGTCAACTGGTTCATTTAGTAGGGATTCAATAGCTCTAGTAGCCAGATCTATGTCAATTTCATAGTCTAGTGGTGGTAATCATGTTGTTCTCAGGTTGGTAGCTTTGATGAGTGTAGTGTCAGTGTCAACAACAAAGCATATCTCATCCTTGTATTGTTCAACCAAATGGGCAGGGATTCTCATCATCTTCTACATCCTATTCTTGAATGTAGTAAAATATGCATCCAATAGTGGAATGAAATTATCTCCTAGTGATTTAATGCAATCACTAATCTGTGTTGTGATCGTTCGGTTGGTGTCCCAAGTGACATTATCAACCGAAGGAAAGAAGTTATGAAAGTAAAAGAATGTGTGCACTATCTTAGAACTGAACTTGCATGTATTAGATCAAGCTGATCTAATTGTTCTCATGTTTTCTTCCATTTTTTTCAATAGCAACTTGGCTAGGTCAAGTTGCACACCTTTCTTCACTATTTTGTATGCAGTGTCGATAGCTCCACAAGAAACGTTGTTCATTCTTATTTCTTGAAAGATCTTGTAACCAATGACATATGCACCAAATTTCATTTCAAGGTCGATGATTTAATTTACTTTTAGACCTCTACCATCCCATTTGGCTCCAGTCATCTTTTCAATCTCGATGCGTCCAGGGTATCTTAGTGGTGTAGGAGCACCCATAGGTTGTTTTGGCAATCTAGTTAGTTCAGTTGTGTGTGTGTGTGTGCCTTATGGCAGTTTTGTTTTTAATAATCTTGATTCAAGATTAAGGTCATGTTGACCATAGCATAGGTATGTTAGGATGTGTTCAGTTTGAGACTTAAGACCTTATAGAAAGTGCAATTAGGGCTAATAAGTTGTCAAGCCATCAAATTGGCACATGTGTGATGATGATGTCATCATAAGTTCAGTAGGGTCTAAGGTAGGTTAGAACCATGTTTTAACCCATATATGGGTCTTTGGTAAATTTTAGTGAATATTTGAAGCATATTGACATAGTTGACAAGAAATGGGGAAAAGTTATCAAAGTTGCATTTTGCAACTTTGCAATGTTTATCTGAAAACATTTGCAAGAATTGGACAATTCATTCTAAAGATGCCCTAGGGGGTTGATAACTACTTCACCACCCTATTTAAGAGAAACCTTGACCTTGTACCAAGGATGGGCATTCAGTGTATGGACACAATTTTTGTGAAGAAATAATAGTTATGTGTTTTTGTGTGCAGTTTTGAAGTTCTTGGTTACAGTAGGGTTTTGATGGATTATTTTTGGCACTGTAACTTGTGCATATGTTAGTATAGGCATACTTTGAATTGTGTGTGGAATTAGTTAGTCATTTTGTTTGTTTTTAAGCATCCTTTGTAAATATTTTTTAATCTACACTGTCTCTGGTCAGAACTAGAGCAGTTTGCAAAGAATGGAGTGCTAGATCATTCTCCCACCATACACATTGTACATCCCTTTGGGATTAGTGACTAGACTCCATGTGTGTACATATGGCAGGAGATTGGGCCCTGGAAAGCAAGTTGGTTATTTTTGCAGTGATGCCCTAGGCAAGCCAGAGAAGCATGGTTAGGGATCACAGTGAGTTGCATAAGCCATTAAAGTGATTGAATGCATTGGTTGCTTCAATCCAAGCATGTGGAGAGGATTATATGTGTGTGTGGAAGCCCCATTTCCAAGGAGAAGTTCTGGTAAAGATTTCTTTGAGGTGAAAGAGAAAAACCTTGTGAGTGTAGACTGAACATTGGGAAACCCTTGATTTTAGGCTTGATTATAGAAACCCACTATATGGATAGTTTGGGGAAGTAAAACCTAATAAATCTTGAAGTTCTTCCAAAAGAGTGTTAGGATCTAAACTTTTTTTCCACCTTGTTGAGAATATTTTGGAGTTATGTGCCAAAAGGTGAGTAATTAGGCCTAATTCCTTGTAGCCTATTTTGGGTAGTTTAAAGAAATTTCTTGGACTCATTGCGGGTTTCATTGCAAATTATGTTATTAGGCATTCTCTTGGACTCTATTGCACTTTTTATAAGACTTCCTCTCCATTGGTGATCATTTTCGGTCATGTGGAAGCATTTGGTGTGAATGATGCAAGAAGACATCCATGGGGTATATAGGTGTTTGAGTTGATTTCCTTTAATGGTGTAGACAAATTGAATAGGTGAAGGATTAAGAATAGAATCTTTGTGAATTAGGGTTTGTGAAGGACCCTAATAGGCTAGAGAAGTGGCCTAGAGAATACCCTAGGAGAAGATAGGGTTGAGAGCAAGATTTTTTATGACATCAGATTGGTATCAGAGAAAGTTAAAGATTTGGGATTCAGTGTATGTCTCTATATACTGGTGAATTAGTAGGGGAGAATAGTATGGTTACTAATGTAGAGTTAGCTAAAGAGATGGGTGAGAAAAAGGAGAGAAATAGACTCCTTGAAGAATCTCTAGATGAGATGAGAGTAAAACTACAAGAAGTTGTTGATGGAGCCAGAGATATAGGCAAAGAAGGTGAAAGTAGTGATAGAGGTAAAAAGCTGATTGATGAGGAAGATATCATCCCTAAACCATACCCTCCATTGAATGAAGAACCATTCTTGAAAGCTATCAATGAACTAGGTGGAAAGGATCTAGAAGGTGTACCACTGTTTAGTGGGAAAATGGATATTGAAGCAGTGATGGAATGGATTGAGGGGATGGAAAATCATTTTCAGTGTGAAGGTGTTATAGAGGCACAAAAACTCAGAGTTGCAAAGTCAAGGCTAAGAGGATCAACATTGACATGGTGGAAGTACCTGCAAGATGAAAGAGTTAGAATGGGTAAACAACATATAGCTAACTGGAAAGCCATGGTGACCAAAGTGAAAGAAAATTATCTGCCAGAAGACTATGAAATGCAACTTTGTAGAAAGAGATAAGGTTTGAAACAAAAATATTTAGATGTGGCCTCTTATATAGAGGAGTTTCAGAAGTTATGTCTCGGGTCAAAGATTCAAGAAAAAGAACCTATCAAGGTAGAAAGATACTTGGGTGGTCTAAAATGGAACATCCAAGAAGACATAATTTTGTGCACTCCAACTATTGTTCAGTAGTGCCACCAATTAGCTCTTAAGGTGGAAGAAAGGAACAAGAAGAAAGGAGACTCTAATGTCAGAGGTAGAGGTAGAGGTAGAGATCAAGGGGGTCATAGAGGTGGTTATCAAGGCAGAGGTAATGAATAAAGAAACAAGGGAGAGTCCAAGTTGACAGAGCATGGTAGTGAAACTACTCCAAGAGGGGGTTATGCCAGAGGTAGAGGTACTCAAGGAGGCTCTAGAAGAGGAAGGGGGTTAGGCAGAAGCAACTCATCCTTTGCAAATATAAAATTTTATAATTGTGGTCAATTGGGTCACCCAACCTGTAGATGCCCTGATAAGTCTACTTCATCAAACAATGGTAAGAGGATTTCATGTGCTCATGAAGACACAAAAAGTGTCAAGACACCTAAGGTTGATCAAATTGAGTAAGAGATGGGAGAAAATATGATGTTCAGAAGAGTTCTAATTAGGCAGCTAGTTAAGGATGATTCCAAGCATAGGAGAGCTTTGTTTAGGGTTAGATGTAAAATTCTTTGTAAACTTTGCAAATTTATAGTGGATTCAGGTTCCACAGACAATATCATATCAGAAGAATTTGTAAACAAACTCAAGTTGACAAATCTACCTCATTTCAATCCATACAAGGTGACATGGTTGAAAAAAGGGTAGAGTGTGATGGTGAATGAGCAGCCTTGGGTGGAGTTTTCTATCGTAGGGTATAAGGATAAATTATTGTGTGATGTGTTGCCTATGGATGCATGCCATTTTCTATTGGACAGGCCTTGGAAATATAATATGGGTGCACTGTATGATGGAAAGGAGAATTACATATCTTTCAAGAAAGATAGCAGAACTTTCAAGATTGAGTCCTTGTTGGATGAAGATGAGCCACAACCCAAGACCCCTAGTATCTTGTTGAGTAGAAGAAAGGAGTTCATTAATACCCTTACAGAGGAAGGAAGTGAAGGGTATGCCATTTTTCTCAAGCCTAAGGAGGGAGAGAAGCCTAAACAAGTTCCTTTACCATTAGAAATTAGAGAGTTACTTGAAAATTATAAATATATAGTCAGTGATGGTACTCCTACAACTTTACCTCCTAGAAGAGTGATAAGTCATCGGATTGAATTTGTACCTGGTGCATCATTGCCAAATAAGGCATCTTATAAGCTTACTCCAGATCATAACCTAGAAGTGTCTAGACAAGTGTAGGAGATATTATACCAAGGACTAATCAAGAAGAGCATCATTCCATGTGCCGTACCTGTGGTCTTAGAATCCAAGAAAGGTGGTAAGTGGAGACTTTGCACTGACTCTAGGGAATTAATAGGATTACAATTAGATACAGATTTCCTATTCCTAGTATTAAGGACTTGATGGATTATCTTGGAGGGGCAAAGTAATTCACTAAATTAGACCTCAAAAGTGGATACCGCCATATTAGGATCAAAGAATGGGATGAATGGAAGAAAATTTTTAAGAATACTGATAGGTTGTATGAGTGGATATTTATGCCATTTGGCCTTTAAAATGCCCCTAGCACATTCATGAGGCTCATAAATGAAGTGCTTAAGGATTTCATAGGGATATTTGTGGTAGTGTATCTAGATGATATACTCATCTTCAGTAAGAAAATAGAGGATAATTTGAGGCATGTGGAGATGGTACTCAAAAGGTTGCTAGAGGAGAAGTTATCCATAAATCTAGAGAAGTGTGAGTTCTTCAAGAAAGATATTGTGTATTTGGCATTTGTAGTATCCCAAGGGTCATTGAAGATGGACCAAAGAAAGGTGGAAGCTATTCTAAATTGGCCTACACCAACCATAGGGAAAGAGGTAAGGAGCTTTCATGGGTTAGCTTAGTTTTACCTAAAGTTTATAAGAGATTTCAGTGGTATTTGTGCACCAATGCTAGACACCATCAGGGGTGGTCTAAAGACTAAGTTTAGGTGGACCTCTGAAGAAAAGAAAGGATTTGAAAAGTTGAAGGAGCAAGTAGAAACACAACCTATCCTTAGATTGCCTAGTTTTGATAACTTGTTTACTTTAGAGTGTGATGCAAGTGGAATGGCAGTAGGCGGTGTGTTGAGTCAAGAAGGTAGGCTAGTAACCTTCTTCAGTGAGAAGTTAAATGAAGCCAAGAAGATATATTCTTCTTATGAATTGGAATTGTATGCCTTAGTTCAGTCTCTTAGGAATTCGAGACATTACTTGATACCAAAATAATTTGTAGTGTTTAGTGACAACCAAACCCTTATCTATATCAATACAAAAGAAAAGATAAGTAATAGGCACCTAAAGTGGATGGAATACCTTCAAGAATTCACATTCACAATAAAACACAAGAAAGAACACATGAACAAGGTTGCAAATGCACTAAGTAGGAGGATGCTAACCATTCAAGAAGTTCAGTTGAAAACCATTGGTATAGAGAGTTTCAAGGACCTCTATAGGGAAGACAAAGACTTTGGTGAAGCCTACAAGGTATGTTCTAATTTTTAGAATCACTTTCATAGTAATTTTTATGATTTTACCTTACAAAGTGGGTTATTATTTAAGGGAAACCAGTTGGGTGTTCTTAAGGGTTCAATGAGAGAGAATCTCAATCAAGCAAAACATAATGGTAGCTTGAGTTTCCATTTTGGTGTGAATAAAACCATAGAGTTAGGCCAAAGGTTTTACCATTGGCCAAAGTTGGTAAGAGATGTTTCAAAATATATTGAATAGTGTGTAGTGTGCATGAAAGAAAAAGGAGGAGCTAGCAATGCAGGTTTGTATCAAACTTTTCCAATCACTAAAAGACCATGGGAGTGTGTTAGCATGGATTTAATTGTATGGTTACCAAAGACAAAACATGGTCATGACAGTATCTATGTTGTGGTAGACAGATTTAGAAAAATGGATCATTTTATCCCTTATAGAACTACTCATGATGCTAGTAACATTGCACATTTGTTTTTTAAGGAGATTGTAAGAATCCATGGATTACCCCTAAGAATTGTACCAGATAGGGATGTCAAGTTCATGAGCCATTTCTGGAAAACACTATGGAGCAGATTGGGCACTAACCTATCATTTGGTTTAGCTTACCACCCTCAGACTGATGGAAAAACTAAGGTGGTTAACAAAGTTCTTGGTAACTTTTTAAGGTGCCTAAATAAAGAGTATGGACAAACATGGGATGTGGTCATTCCCCAATCAGAATATGCATATAATAATAGTGTAAACAGAACAACAGGTAGGAGCCCATTTGATTTTTTTTATGGGATGCACCCAAGAGGTGTGTGTGATCTTAGAGACCTTGGATCCATGGAGTATAAGAGTGGTCATGCTAAAGAATTCACTGAAACCATGAAGGAGATTCAAGAGCAGGTGAAGAAGACTATACTGGAGTCTACTCAAAAATTGAAGGCTAAAGTGGATGAGAAGAGAAAAGATGTTCAATTTGAGGTAGGGGATTGCGTCATGGTACATTTTAATAATTCTAGGTTACAAAAAGGAGTGCCTACCAAGCTACAGATGAAGAGAGTGGGACCCTATAGAATCTTAGCCAAGTATGGGGCTAATGCCTATAAAGTGGATCTACCTCCTGATTTGAGCATCTCACATGCTTTCAATGTGGAAAACTTAGTTAAGTTTAAAGGACCTTTAGCTAAGAAAGATGTGACCAAAGAGGAGATTGGAAAATATGTAGAGCCTGATGTTTTACCTCCTGAGATGCAGTCAGAAGAAGACAAGATATTGGATTCAAGAGTCAAGAAGTATACTAGACAAAATGTGTACATGGATCACCTCATCAAGTGGAAACACAAGGCAGAGTCAGAGGCAACATGGGTTGGGGCTACAAACTTCAAGAAGTTCTGGATTGTAGAAGACATCTTAAGAGTGACTTGACTTTCTCTTGTGGGGGGAGTATGGTGTAGAAGCACCCATAGGTTGTTTTGGAAATCTAGTTAGTTAAGTTGTGTGTGTGCATTATGGAATTTTTGTTTTTAATAAGCTTTATTCAAGCTTAAGGTCATATTGACCATAGCATAGGTGTGTTAAGATGTGTTCAGTTTGAGACTTAGGACCTTGTAGAAAGTGCAATTAGGGCTAACAAGTTGTGAAGCCATCAAATTGGCACGTGTGATGACAATATCATCATAAGGTCATTAGGGTCTAAAGTAGGTTAGAATCATGTTTTAACCCTTATTTGGGTCTTTGGTGAAGTTTAGTGAAGATTTGAAACATATTGACATAGTTGACAAGAAATGGGGAAAACTTGTCAAAGTTGCATTTTGCAACTTTGCAATGTTGCTCTGATAACATTTGCAAGAATTGGAAAATTATTTCTAAAGATTACCTAAGGGGTTGATAAATACTTCACCATCCTATTTAAGAGAAACCTTGACCTTGTAGCAAGGTTGGACATTCAATGTATGGACATAATTTTTGTGAAGAAATAACAGTTATGTGTTTTTGTGTGCAATTTTGAAGTTCTTGGTTACAGTAGGGTTTTGATGGATTAGTTTTGGCACTGTAACCTATGCATATGTTAGTATAGGTTTACTTTGAATTCTTTGTTGCATTATTTAGTCATTTTGTTTAGTTTTAAGCATCCTTTGTAAATATTTTTTAGTCTACACTATCTCTGGTCTGAACCAAAGCAGTTTTCAAAGAATGGAGTGCTAGATCATTCTCCCACCATACACATTGTATGACCCTTTCAGATTAGTGACTAGACTCCATGTGTGTACATATGGTATGAGGTTGGGCCCTGGAAAGAAATCTGGTGATTTTGTAGTGATGCCCTAGGCGAGACAGAGAATCATGATTAGGGATCACAGTGAGTTGCAGATGCCATTGAAGTGATTAAATGCATTGGTTTATTCAATCCAAGAATGTGGAGAGGAGGATATGTGTGTGTGGAAGCTCCATGTCCAAGGAGAAGTTCTACTGGAGAGTTCTTTAAGGTGAAAGAGAAAACCCTTGTGAGTGTAGACTGAATATTGGGAAACCCTTGATTTTAGGCTTTATTATAGCAACCAACTGTATGGATAGTTTGGCGAAGTAAAACCTAATAAATCTTAAATATCTTCCAAAAGGGTGTCAGGATCTGAAAAAAATTTCCACCTTGTTGAGAATATTTTGGAGTTATGTGCCAAAAGGTGAGTAATTAGGCCTAATTCCTTGTAGCCCTATTTTGGGTAGTTTAAAGCAAGTTCTTGGAATCATTTAGGGTTTCTTTGAAAATTATGTTATTAGGCATTACATTGGACTCTATTTCCCTTGTTATAAGAATACATCTCCATTGGTGATCAATTTTGGTCATGTGGAAGCATTTGGTGTGAATGATGCAAGAAGACATCCATGGGGTATGTAGGTGTTTAAGTTGATTTTCTTTAATGGTGTAGACAAATTGAATAGGTGAAGGATTGAGAATGTAATCCTTGTGAACTAGGGTTTGTGAAGGACCCTAAAAGGATAGAGAAGTGGCCTAGAGAAGACCCTAGGAGAAGATAGGGTTGAGAGAAAGATTTGTTATTACATCACTTAGGGTTGTTTCCCTCTCGGTTATCGGGTAACCCAATACAGCATGAATCACATCCTTTGTGATTGGATTGGGTTAATCTAACCACATATTTCAATTATGTACTTGACTAAGAACAATGCAAATTCATTATGTTTTGAACTTTTTTGGGAATAGTAGAGCATTGGTTAAACCTTTCACTTTAATGTGTTTGAACTCGACCTTTAGGTTTCCATCCTTCCATAGCTTCTAATAAGTTTCTTCAAGTTCAATGTCTCCAATGTCTACAACTTTGCAGTGAATGTATGCACAGATGTCTTCAACCAGAAAAAACCTAGCTAGGATACTCAAAAATGCTCCCTTGTCATTGGGTTGAGCAGCAATCTCTGGGCATAACTTGTAGTTAGGTTCATTATAGGTCAAGTTCTTGATTAGAATGACCTTCTTATCCATTGCCTTCTTTATCTTCAAGGTTTAAGAAGTGGATTCCATTGTCCGTTAAATTAGGGCTTCTTTGCAAAATAACATGTTAGCTCGGTAAGTCTAGATACTCACGGGATGTTTGTTGACGATGCTTCAAATCTATTGGAGTCACTTTGAAGGTGTTGTGAATCACTCTGCAATGTGGTTGCTCTTCTTTTCTCTTCTTCGCTCTACAATTTTTTCATTATCGTTGGGTGAAAAAATGAGTTCATGGTGCCCTTTTTATATAAAATACCCTAAGTGATGTATTGAATGCTTCACCTACCACTTAGTTGATAAAATGAAGATGCTCGGTTAACACTCCAAAGTATTCAGCTCGGTGAGTATTCAATACTTGGTATGTACAAAATTTCAAATTGGTTGTCTTCCACATGTTTATCGATGATACTCAGTATATAGTGTCAACTCGATCGTGTGGTTACTAACGAACAGTTTATTCTTGTTTCATATTGACCGACTAGACTAGATTCACAAAACATAATATGAAATACCATAGCGCATCTTCAATCATACTAATTTGGCATATTCTCAATGTATATAGGAACTAATGTAAAATAAAGATTTGTAGAGTGCAGTTCCATACTTACTTGTATTTCTTAGGTGGGGGTGGTGGAATCACCTCATCCATTAGATGAGGTGTCACCAACTATAGTGCTTGGTCTAGCATTATCATTGTTTGAAGCTCTCCTCCACATTTTATTTCTCATTTTCTTGATGTATTTCCATTATCAAAACTGCTTGACTCTATCACTCGGTCTCTATAGTCTTTACTCAAGTGACCGACCTTATGACAGTGTAAGCATGTCATTCCAGGGTTAGTCCAATTTCTAGATATTCTTATCCATTTCCTGGAATAGTTAGCAGCTATATGTCCATATCTACCACATCCTATGCAATTTACCCAAGTGTTGTAATCCCAAAAATATGTATTACCGACTCTTCTCAGTTGATATACATTTTCTTGTTCTTTAGGTTTCCAGACTTTCTTTATCCTTTTCTTGCATTCCTGAATTGTTTGGCCATGTATTACAAGTGGAACAATGTTTTTCCATGTAAGATTTCTTCTTTGGTTTTTTCATCTTAGATTTGCATTCATATGCTTTGTGTCCATGCTTGTTACAGTTATAATAATTACCTATGAATGTAGAATTATTTTTAGGAATACCTTTAGCTTTGCTCTTGCAAACATTTGATGTGTGGCCTAGTTTTCCACAGTGATTGCATGAATTCTTCTTTGGTCTTGGATTTGTGTAGACATTCCTTTGATCAGCTTGGTTTGATGATTCTCCATGCTTGGTATACCCTAAACCATTATTGTTGTTGAGTCTTCTTTGTTCATTCAGAAATTTATCCATTCTTTTTGTATCGTCTTCAGCTTTCTTGATCATATCATTATGTTGTTGTTGAATCTTCACTTCATGATTCAGTTTCTCATTTTATTCCTTTAGTGCACCAATAACTTCCAATTTATTAGCAAGTTACATGTTCACTCGGTTGGCATCATGACTCATAAGGAATATTTGATTGGTGATCTCAAGGTGATGCTCTGTAAGTCTATGTATCTCAGATTCTTTCTTTTGTAACTTTTTAGTAATCTTTCTCCTATCATCAATAAACATTTGATGTGTGGCCTGGTTTTCCATAGTGATTGCATGAATGCTTCTTTGGTCTTGGATTTGTGTAGACATTCCTTTGATCAGCTTGGTTTGATGATTCTCCATGCTCGATATACCCTAAACCATTATTTTTGTTGAGTCTTCTTTTTCCATTCAGACATTGATCCATTCTTTTTGTACTGTCTTAAACTTTCTTGATCATATCATTATGATGTTGTTGAATCTTCACTTCATGATTCAGTTTCTTATTTTCTTCCTTTAGTCCACTGATAACTTCCAATTTATCTGCAAGTTCCATGTTCACTTGGTTGGCATCATGACTCATAAGAACTATTTGATTGGTGATCTCAAGGTGATGTTTATTAAGTCTTTGTATCTCAGATTATTTCTCTTGTAACTTCTCAGTAATCTTTCTCCTATCATCAATAGCTAAAGTTCTTTCTTGTTTAGGTTGTCTTTCATCATTCATAACATCAATCATTCTTACCATTTGTGTCTCTTGACCGATCTGTAGTACTTTCACTTGTTCAGTCAGATGTTGATTGATTTCATTTAGGTCTGCAATGGTTCCTTCAGATGTGTCAGATGTACCACCAGATCCAGATCCAGATGAATCAAATAGGCTAGGTATCTCTTCTTCATGATAGTCAATTTCATTGTAGTGAGATGACATGACTTTTCTTTCAGACAATAAATCTTTCAGTTTGTTTCTTGCCTCTTTGTATTGCTCAAAGAAAATCTATATTTGCAACTTCTGATTCTCAATATTTTTATCAAGCTTATACCTTTCCATTGTAAGATCTTTTCTCTCAAGTGATTAAACTTTTCCAAATAAGAGAAATAGCTCTGATACCAATTGTTGGAATAATGGAAGGGTGTGTACTGATAGGGGAGGGGTGAATCAGTACCCTTAAAAACTTTTACCAATTATCCTTAGTACTCATTACTTACATAACCAACCATTTTAGATTTTCTACTTCATGCATGTAATATTGTAGCATAAATGTAAGTGCATGTAAACAAACATTGAAACATTCATGAAACTCATTTACACAAGACACAAGTATTGATAACATAGAAACCCTTTTAGAAGGTAAAAATTATGGTGGGGATGAAAACCACAAAGCTTCACTATCTGCAGAATGGAAGGTGCATGTTAGGGCTACAAGTTGTGATCTCTTCTGATGATCTTACCCTGTTAGGAGTAACATGCCAGACTTGTTAAGTCTACTCAATTAAGAGATTTTAGAAACACAATATATGTGTGCAATCAGTTAAGATATTTTCAAAAAGACTATTAAGTCTACCTTGTGAAAGGATTTTTTTGTTTGCTACAATTGTTAGAAAGTAAAAAAATATATGACCTGATTTCTGCAATCTTAAATTTATGATTACAGATCCTTTAAGTACATAAAATCACATCACCTCATTATGATGGATAATACCTCTATTTTTCTTAGTAGCCTTGAATGTAGTTCTTGATAAACTAAATTCTCCTTTATTTATCCTTGTGCATGAAATCCTCTATCAGATCCATAGATGTCCATGGTGGCTACAATCATATCTTTCTTGATTGATTACTACATCTATATATACAAATATTTGACCTAATTAGGTTTCACACTTTTCTTGAAAAACTCTATGATCAAAGGTTTAAAACTTTAACTTGATCTCCTATTTTGAATGAATACTATTAGTTATCTAATTATATCCACAATTAACGCTCTTCTTGATCCACAAAAAATGGTTGGACAACTAAGCAAAAAGATGTTTTAAAGATTAAAGTGCTTTAGTTGACGTGTAGATAAGATCCACTTTTCTTGGGTGAAATCTTGTCTATCAGTGTAGACTGGTGCTCGATGATGTCTCTGTAGACTGGTGCTCAGTTGATATACTACTTGGTGTTCAAAAAAATTCTAGTGAACACTTCATTCGGTAATCACTATACTCGGTAATTATTGTGCTCGGTGAATGTTATTGCTCTGTGATCATGACCGATCGACCAAAACTGTTTATTTGTATACTAATGACAACTTCTAATCCTTTAAGGATTATCAGACAACCATGATGGTTTCCCTATTAATTGACAGTAATACTTCCCCATTTTCTACTCTAATACACCTATCATGTGGGTCATACTTTTTCATACACTCCAGAACTAACTTAGAGCATTGTATGGTTGTGGGGATCCTGTCTCTTGGTGTAGACTGGTGCTTGGTGATGTCTCTATAGACTGGTGCTAGGTTGATATACTGCTCAGTGTTCAAAACAATTCTAGTGAACACTTCATTCGGTAATCACTGTACTTGGTAATTATTGCGCTCAGTGAATGTTGTTGCTCCGTGATCATGACCGACCGACCAAAACTTTCTGTTTGTGTAATAATGACAACTTCTGATCCTTTAAGGATTATTAGACAACCATGATGGTTTCCCTATTAATAGGTAGCAATACTTCTCCATTTTCTACTCTAATACACCTATCATGTGGGTCATACTTTTTCATACACTCCAGAACTAACTTAGGGCATTGTATGGTTGTGGGGAAAGCCACAACTTCAATTAGGCCACTTTCTATTATTATTATGATTAGGCCACATAGATGCAAAGGCTATACATGAAAATTTCTAAATCCCAATGTCAACATAGATCTTATGAGATAAACCAAAGTGGATGTTGGAGGCCGAGTGGTTAGGACTTCTTACTATTTATCTTCAAAACATAACTTACATAATTAGACATACAACATGCTTTCCAATCTGGTTTTTGGTATCTCATAAGAGGTAAAGCATACTCGCTATGGCTTTATACTCTCAAAATAGACTCTGAAGACACTACAACTCTAGGACTCACTCCAAATTTCTTTAATACCTCAAATGAGCTCACAATGCCTTATTTATAGCTAAGAGATAGAGGGTGGTTGTAGAAATTATTGGTAGGTGTGAGTGGAAATTGCTGGTTACTGGTAGGTGTGGGTGATAGATTTGGTCAAAAAGTAGGTGGATGGAATCTTAGTAATTTTGGAAGATAGTGGAAGTGGACGAGTAAGATCATGTAGGCCCATTTGATTCTTATATCCTTTATTTCTTAAACATTAATATTTAGAGTATAGATGTTTGTCCACTAGCTAACAAATTATTATGACTATAACTTTTTTAGTACCCAAAAAGTGAGAACGGTCCACTTAACACCTGTAAGTGGTTATATGGATCTTTATTTTTAAACAACCTCACATCCTATTGTCACATCATAATATGGGTGACATCACACCATAGATAAGCCTATTACTAGCTGAATAGAATGAGGTTCATTATATCATATGGAAGTGGGGAAAAGGGTATATTCTAGTATTCTGATCTTTGTTGGAAAACATAATCTAACTAGACAACATATGTTGGAATAATAGATGCAGAGCTTTATTTAGTATTGATTGGTACAAGTTTGATGATAGAAAGATCAGTTATTGTGTTGTCATTGATGTCAACTCGGTGTTCTATTTGTTGGTAGAGTTCCTAATGTGGAACCAAGTATGACTATAGATGAATTATGTGTTGCGGTATGCATTGGAGTGTGTGATAATTTTTGGAGACTCAGGGATGTATCTAGATGCATTATAAATCATTGTGTAAGCTAGAAAAAATAGAGAAAGCTATGATTGATTGAAGGGCAACTGAGCAGACAGAAGAACCAACAGTGACTGATAGTGAATGATTGTATCGTTCTATCAAATTAGTATGGATTCAAGTGTTGCAATAATGATATGATTATCTTGACTAGGATGTGTTATTGATTCTATGATGGCTATAGGATTGGAGTACCACAAGGTATAGTGTGAGTTGACAGAAGATTGTTCTATGCAAGTTAGAAAGTATTTGAACATGTTTGAGCAGTTGATGTTAGATCGGTGAGTGGTGATGATGTGATCGATGCAGTGGATGTTTATATGAGCCAAGTGTCAAGGTGACATGTCATAAAATATTTTTAATGATGATATACTATTTGATTGATCGAGATGATTGAATTTAGTCAAGTTTTGGAAGCGTGTTTAAAATTTGAAAAAGGCTTGACTTTTCTTGATATAAATTGAATATGCCATGGATCTGAAGGTCGGCCTATAGTTGTAATTGAATTTTCTAGATTGGTAATTCATTTTAGGGTTCAAGGATTGAGAGGGAATATTTTTAATGATAAAATTTAATGTATTAGGTCATGTTTAAGGTTGCGACCACCTAATGAACTTGTACTGTATTTATATGTAAAATGTCTATTAATTATGAAAGTGTAGATCGTGGATGCTAGGTGTGATCGAGTGAAGAGTGAAGATAGTATAAAAGAAGAAGTGGTGTAACTAATTGGATCTAAACAAGCAGAGGAGATGTGCTACACCTAGATCATTGTACTTGTTGATTCCTAATAATTTCTGCAAGAAATTCCCTTAACTGGGTATACTTTAACAGGTTTGATTTGTAAATCCCTTGACATGGTGGCTCTTTAAATAGGGTCTAAAATCCTTTTAAAAGGTTAATTTTAATAGGGTGAAGCTCCTAACAGGGCTAGAGGTAAATCCCTTAACTGGGTGACTCCTAACAGGGCATCATTGTAAGCTCCTAACATGGTTAGGCCTTAAACAGGGCGCATTTTAGAAGAGTGCAAATATTTGTTGGTGTTAATTACTACTATGGTTTTCAACCTTAGTCAGGGTTTCCATGATAAAAATAGTGGTGTTTCTTTGTTGCATGTGTGGATGATTGTTTGGTTACTTTTTTAATTGTATATATAGAACTTAAAGCTGATGAATGTGGTTTATGGTGTTGAATGAATTGAGAAAAGTTTTAGATTTGATAGATTACTGATTCACCCCCGCTCTTAGTAATATTGGGCCTTATAGTATTAAAAACATAATCATCTAAAAAATCCCTATCCAAATCAATTCGTCTATCCAAGGCTATAGGTGAAAGACAAATTTGCATTTCTTAAATTTTAATATTCGCCAACCAATTAGCCATAAGTGGATATAATTTTATTCTAGGGAAATCATAACCAATATTTGGCTAGTGTGTTAATTATTAAAACATGCAATCTATGAGTGTATGTAAAAATTATGGCAAGACATGTTGACAAATAGTTCCAAAACACTTAGTCACTTATATGATTATAGTGTTGACCGAGCCAGCAACTTGAAGTGTAACATAGGCAGTTGCAGTGTCGACTGAGAAGATAATGGAAAATAGTATCACCTTGAGTCACCAGTGTTACCTGAGTTACTACCTCAGAGTGATCAATGTGACCCGAGCACGCAGTGTAGCCTAAGTGCTAGAGTTGGCAGTTCACTATGTCGCCCGAGTGTCAGCATATTGCCCGAGTGTCAGTATATGACCTGAGTGGATTACTGGACTAGAGTAATAGTATTGGGTCGGCTTAGTTCTTATTGTTAGATATTAATTTATATCATGGAATTCAAATTATGAAGGTAATTGATTTGGATAATATATATATGTAAGGTACTTTGTTATCCAAATAGTGTGAGTAGCAATAGAAGAAGAGTATGGATATGTGAATATGAAGTGGCAGATTGATTAAGAGGCTACATCAATAAAAGGAACAATAGAGACTCATCTATCACATTAATGTGATTAGTATTAATTTAAAGGATCTTATTCAAAAAAATAGAGTTGCATAGCAGATCATCCACTGGTTCATCCTAACAGGTGTATCAGCAAAATCCTTTAACAAGGTGGACTTAATAGTCCTTTTCAAATCTCCTAACTGAGTTTCATACTTAATTGTATTGTATAAATTCTTTCACAAGGTGGACCTAATAATCATTATTGATCCTAACAGGGTAGACCATTAGAAGTGGTCAATTGTAAGCTTTAATAGGCTAAATTTATACTGCAGTACTTAATATTGCGGGTACCATCCCCACCCAAGTTTTACTTTATGTTTGGAAGGTTTCTGGGTATCCAAATGTTGTATCAAGTTTTATGGATGTTTATTTCTTTTCTATTCCATGCATGCAATTAGATTAGTCAATCTAATAAAAGATAAAACTGAACATGTTTTATTGGTTCCTGATTCANATTCCCCCCCCCCCCCCCCCTCAATCACCTAGCCTCAATATATTTCCAACAATTGGTATCAAAGCTAAAGTTTCTCTTGTCAGAAGTTTAACAACTTGAGAAAATATCAGAGGAAATGGAAATATACAGACTGGAGAAAGTCATTGAAAATGAAAATCTAGATCTACAAGTGGCCATGGATCAAATAAAAAAACTCAAGGAGTATCTCTCTCATTCCCTAAAAAGAAGAAAAGATTCAGCAGTGCAAATGAATGATAAGAATTACATAGAAGAAATAATTGAAGACTTATGCAAAGAAAGAAGTTATAAAGAAGCTAATGCAGCCATTCAAGACCTAATTGCAAAGAATCTCAATTTAGATGAAGAAGCCAAAAATTTGAAAAGAGAACAAGAAATTCATCCAGTTAGAATATGTGAATTCATGGAGCAAAAGAACCAAGCAGATAATGGAAGAGAAATGGCACAAGAAGAAAAAAAATTTCTAAGTACAAGATTAGAGTAAAAAAGAAAATGAAATCCATCATTTGTTACTTCAGCATGCAGATATGATAAATCAACTCAATAGTTCAAATCAAGAAGTCATCAATTTGAGGACTGAAAATGAATGACTACAGAATGATCTCGAAACTGAAAGACAAACCAATGAGAGTATGATGAATTCACAAATAAGAATGGATCAGTTGATAGAGAAAACTCAATTCAGACATCATGGACAGACTAGATTAGGTTATACTAAACAAGATGAATCCTCATAGCAAGGAGCTCAAAAGAACAAGAAACCTACATGTAATCATTATGGTAAGCTAGGGCATACATCAAATAAGTGTTGGAGCAATGGAAAGTCAAATTTTAATGGTGAATACTATAGGTGCAACAAACATGTACATAGGGAAAGTGAATGCACTGAGAAACCTAAGTTTGAAGGAAAATGTTTCAATTGCAACAAGCAAGGTCATAAGTCTTCTAAGTGTAGAACTAAGAAATGGAACCCTGCTGAACAACTAGCTAAAGAAAATTTTGGTTTGGATTACAACACATTGAGCAGATGTTGAAAATTATGGTGAGTATAGGCACATTGGTGCAAATTGTGCAAAGACTCATCTCAAAAAAAGGAATCCTACTAAGAGATGTTATGTGTGTAAAGAACTCGGTCATCTAAGAAAGAATTGCATGAACAAAGAAAAAGTTGATACTGGTTTTGAGAAAGGTAAAGAAATTTTTTCTAAAATCATAACTCAGATGAGTCAGTAGTGGGTAAGGAAGTCTCCTAAGAATTTAGACCAAAACAATGAAGGATAGAATGGCACCCATAATGGTGATTTGGGTGGATCCACCATCTCCAAATAAACATGCAAGGAGACAACTGGAACTGTGCATACAAGCCATCATACATCAGTTCCAGATATGCTAGCAAGTCCAAATCTACATATTGATGCACTAGGATACATTATGGTTCTAACTGATTTAGGATCTCAGTTACAATCAAATCACTCAGGCTTAATCGAGTTAAGTTAGGTTGTATGATTTCAAGGATGTAAGGTTAGTCTTCTTTGAGCTTTCGAGTAAGCCTGGGAGAACTACCCGAGCTGTGAAAACTACCAAATACAGATCGTTTAATGAAAATTTATGATGAAATTTCTCATAAGTAGTGGAATCAAAGGGTTATTGTTTATAGTTTACAGAGTGATTAAGAGCTTATAGCGATCTCAGAGAGAATTTGTGCTTGAAAGCTTTATTTGTAGTGAAGTTTTATCAATCCTCTAAGGCATCTTCATTTAGTAGTAAGGTTAAGAAGGCATCCGAGATGTTAGTAAGGAATGATGTCTGTGAACCGCCAAAGTTCAAACTTCATCCAATGATTGCAAAAGAGATAGATCTGTTGGGAGCCCATTCCTAAATTCCTTTGAAGGTAATGTTAATTAACGACATCCGAGCTTTCTATCATTGCACCATTCAATAGCTAGGCACATTAGAGATGAATCAAGCATATGATAAACTTTGTGTGGATGGGAATCTGAAGCCAGAACACAAACACCTTGAAGTTAAGGTTTTAACCCACATTTTTTATATGCCAAAATTTTTTTAGATAAAGTGGATTAGATTTGTTCTGAGTCGTGGTCACAAAATCGATCTTTGGTTGGAGCAACCAGTGAAGAGAACTAAGACAATGGTACACCATGTGATAGGGTACCCAATGCTTGACAAATCCAAGGTGACCAAAACCCTACCCTGGGATGACCTAGCCTAGAAGACTCTTGCCGAGTGGGATGGAAGAGGTATGAAATTGAATGGAGTCACAGACATGGAATTGAAGTTTGGTATTCATGTAATTGCACACAAGATATATAGTTGAAGCCAACCAAATAATGTACCATGTGAGGTTGTGGACTTGGCATACAAAGTGGTCAAGAACAATCTTTCATTTGACCTTGCTGAGTTGTAGCTCATCCAACTGAGAAAAAAATGGAGAGCATCCAAGCATCAAAGACCGATCCATGTAAGTTTGGCACACTCTTGGTATGCATATTCTTTTATGTTTAGAAGTTTTTCCCTTCCAAAGGCATATATGTATGAAAGAAGGATAGGCCCATAGTCTATCAGATAAATGAATTTATAGCAGAATTAGGAGATAATTTTGAGAGCATCATGGATGCATACTTTGAGAATTTTAGATTGAAGATGCAAAATAGGTTTAGAATTTCAAAAAAATTGGTAGAGGACTATAAAGATGATATTTTCTTCCTAGTTGACTGTGATAAAGTATACATTCAGGAAGTCAAGTCTAGGGTTGCATGGGTGAAACCTCTTTCATATGAGGTTAACATAGATGAGACCAGAGACATCATTGAAGCTCATGTTAATGAGCCTATTGACCCTAAAGCACCATACTTTGGTACTTATGAAGAAGAAAAGGGAAGAATATCTTTGGAGATTGAGATTCCTAAAATCTTGAAGAGAGGAATGTAGAGGATAGAGAAGTTTGGAAAGAAATATGGCAAGTCATCAGACTCTCCTCTCTCAATCATTGAAATCAAAGAGGATGACATAAAGATAGAAGATGTTGAATCTGAGAAAGAAGAAGAAGAGGTGGAAGTAGAACCTCCTAAGAAGAAGAGGCTAGCCCCCAAGAAAAAACCTAAGGCCTCTACCCCTGTCTTCATTGCAAGCAAACCCATGAGATCAATAAGAAAACTGACTATGCTAGATGAAGAAGAAGATATAGTCACATTCAAGAAACCACCACCTACATTTGAGAAAAATATTGAAGAATTGAAAGGAGGTAATGGTATGGGATCTCTCAAATCATTGAAGTATGCTTCCAGAACCAAAGATGAGCAGAAGATGATTGAGGATGCGTTAGTAGATAAAATGGAAAAATGGAAGTGTGATCCATTTGAATTGAAAATCCATATGACTAAAGACCTTTTCAAAGAAGTCACTATTCACTGGCACAATGGAGTTCAGATTGACAAGGAAATCAGATTGCAAACCTTGAAGCAAGTCATGCCTACTATGACTAGAGTAAAGAGGTGAAAGATTCTATGACTAAGTATGAGAGTAATCACACTCCAAGGTTTAGAACTTTCCAAATCTTGAGCAAGCATAAAGAGGATGTTGTGCAGGATGCAACAAAGATATGGAAGACAGTTCTTGAAATCAATGAAGAAGTTAAGGCAGAGGAACATAGTACAGATCCTCATGTATAGGTCAAAGATGAAGATTTACCTAAGGTTCAAACCATTGAAGAATCTAATGCTGAATAGATAGTAGTAGAAGTGATGGCATCCCTACCCCAATCACCTATTCAGAGTGTTTTATCTCTAACCAAGAAAAAGACTATAGAATATACATCAAGTCAAGTAGGAACTGGGCATCAGGCTCTACCTACTATTGGGCCAAGCCAAACTGAGTCACAGAAGGTCACTGTGAATGTTTCTATAGTTGATATAGATTCTACAGTTGGTGCAAAGAATGGCAATGACCTATTCCAACTGAATACTGAGGAGAACACTGAGGATGGAAAGGATAAGGATGATGATGGGAAAGGCAAAGAAATCATTCCTTCACCTCATCCCAAGGTTAAAGGTAAAGAAACAATCATTGATGAAATTGATCTTGAGGAAGACATTTTTTATTCCTAATTGGGATCTCTCTAACCTGACAGTCGAGCAAATGGATATAATTGGTGAGATATGGAAGAAAAGAGCTAGACAATAGAAGCTCTGAGATGAGAAGAAAAGGAATAGAGTACTGGAAGATATCAAAGGTATATTCCTTGATTCTATATAAATTGAAGTCAATGAGAATGAATCTATTATGGACCAACTTGTTGACATAGTTCACAAGTTAAACATAGATCTTAATGGTCAGGAGAAATTACTGCAGAAGGAAGAAAGGAAATTTGAGAATAAGGTTCTAGATAAGGTTGAAGAAAAGATTTCTATAGATCAAGTAAAGCTAACAACTATCATTGGCTCTCTATAAACCACAATGAATAATGTTGTGGCATTATTTGTAAAGTTGAGTGATACCTCTAACTTTACCATAGAAATAAAGAATAAGATGGAAAAGATAGACAATGATTTGAAGGCAAGTGCAAACCAGTTGGCACTTGATCCAAGTTCAAGCTCAACACATTTTGTCAAAATCAAGTATCTGACTGATCTTCAGGAAGAGTTACTAAGGGAAGAAGGTAGAAGAAGGTAATCCCTTATAGCTATATAGAGCCAACTCCTTCCACACATGGATTTCATGCAAAAACATATTGCTCGTGCAAAGAAACTCATCCATGATAACAACTTTTTAGTTGTAGATCTTATGATGGAGTTGTCAGCAGAGATTCAGATTGAGTTGCACATCTTGAATGTGTTGAAAGATAATTGGGACAAGACTTTGTCTCAAATTTTGAAGGTACATTGTGATTTCCTATCCTATTTTGGTATTACCTTGTAGTTATGCTTTTTGTCATTTGTGTCAAAAACAAGGGGGAAAGATATGAAATATATGTATATATACAAGGAGGAAAGATAGGATATATATATATATATATATATATATAGAGAGAGAGAGAGAGAGAGAGAGAGAGCTATGTATAGCATAGAATCTAAAACAATTTTGGAAAATAAAAAATAGAGTTAGTTGCAACCAAGTTGCAGAGTAGTTGTCAAAACCCGAGAAAGTACTCAAGCACATGGTAAGGGCGAGTTTTGACTTATCAACAGTTTGATGAGTTTTTGGTATGATAAGTGTTTTGTCACTAATACCAAAGGGGGAGATTGTAGAACTTATGGCAAGACATGTTTTCAATTAGTGCCAAAACACTTAATCACTTATGTGATTATAGTGTTGACCAAGCCAGCAGCTTGAAGTGTAACCTGAGCAGTTGTAGTGTCAACCAAGCAGATAATGGTAAATAGTATCACCCAGGTCACTAATTTTACCAAAATTGCTATCTCATAGTTTTCAATGTGACCCGAGCACGTAGTATAGCCTGAGTGCCAGAGTTGGCAGTTCATTATGTCACCCGAGTGTCAGCATATTGTCGGAGTGTCAGTATATGACCCAAGTGGATTACTGGACCCGAGTAACAGTATTGGACTGACTTAGTTCTTATTGTTGGATATTAATTTATATCATGGAAGATTACTTATAAAGGTAATTAATTTGGATAAGATATACATGTAAGGTACTTTGTTATCCAAATAGTGTAAGTAGCAATAGAAGAAGAGTATGGATATCCGAATATGAAGTGACATATTGATTAAGAGGCTACAATAGTAAAAGGAACAACAGAGACTCATCTATCACATTCAGGTGATCAGTATTAATTTAGAGGATGTTATTTGACAAAATAGAGTTGCATAGCAGATCATCCACTCATTCATCCTAACAAGTGTATCAACAAAATCCTTTAACAAGGTGGACTTAATAGTCCTTTTCAAATCTCCTAATAGAGTTTCATACTTAATTGTATTGTATAAATCCTTTAACAAGGTGGACCTAATAGTCATTATTGCTCCTAACAGGGCAGACCATCAGAAGTGGTCAATTGTAAGCTTTAACAGGCTGAATTTATATTGCAATACTAAATCTTGTGGGTACCATCCCCACCCCAGTTTTACTTTCTATTTGGAAGGTTTCTGGGTAACCAAATATTGTGTCAAGTGTTATGGATGTTTATTTATTTTCTATTCCATGCATGCAATTAGATTAGTCAATCTAATAAAAGATAAAAATGAACAAGTTTTATTGGTTCTTGATTCACCCCCCCTCTCAGTCACCTAGCCTCAATATATTTCCAAGAGTGTCCTCCATAATCTTGGATGTATTATACTGAGAAATTCTTTCATGTCTTCCTTTAATTTATCTCCTATCAAATCAACATATTGTTCTATCGTATCCTAGTCAAAACATATACGTGTGATGAAGCCAAATTTCAAGTTTTTTAGAAAGTTCATTTTAGTTATTTTAGATAAATTCATTCCAAAGAGACCTTTGATGTCCAGGTGTAGAGTTTCACAGCTTGTACACCAGTGTCAAACATGAGCATCTTCTAATCCAAGGCTTTATAGGAGATCACTTTCTTCTTCATCATCCATAAAGCATGAGGATAATGATAAGAAATGGTTGATTTCACTCAAAACAACCATCTTTCTAGAATATATTCTTCAAGTATTTGTTCCACTATATGGCTAGGTAAAAATGGTTAAACTTATGCCATTGTATGGACTAATAAACATTTTCATACCATCTTCTCTAAACCAATCATGTTTACTAAAAAAGATTCCATCATTATAAATAGATCTTGATAATTCTCTGGTAAGAGCATCTGCCAGTGGATTATTTTCCCCTTTAATCCATTCAATATCTAAATCATAGGAAAGGAGTTCAAAATGCCAGCGTACAATTCTTCCCTATGCTATATATTTATTGGGCTTCTTTTTCAACATGCTTCTCATGACCTGACTATTTGTCCTAATTGTAAATTTCACTAGCTTGAGGAAGATTTTGAATTTTTCAATACCCTTCTTGACTGCCAGTATCTCCTTTTCAAATATATGATATCTTCTTTGAGTATCAGTGAGGGTGACTAACCTATAGCCACAAATGTTTCTTTTCCCATGTTCTTGTTCCTAGATTAACACAACAAACTAAGTAGTGTTAGAAGCATCAATATACAATATTAATGGTAATTCAGGCACTGGAATTTGTAATGAAGGCAAATGTATGCATTTGGATTTTATCCTTTGTATAACTTTGGTTGCCTTTAGTGACCATCCTTCCTTATTTTCCTTTAAATGTTCCTATATTGTTCTCTTGTCTTTTGCAAGGCCCTTGTAAAAGGGTGAAACATAATTTAAACAACCTAAAAATCTTTGAATTTGTTTTTTGTCCTGAATTATATCAGGAAAATCTTGTGTTCTCTGTAGAATATGAGGTTGTAACTAGATTTAGCCTTTTCTTTAAATGCAAGACAAGGAAATCAATTTTTTCTTTTCTAATTACAATATTTTTGGTTGATAGAGAAGTTCCATACTTTTTTGTTGCTAAAAAGAGTTCCTCAAGATGTTGTAGGTGTTCGTCTACTGAATTTGAGAAAACAATGATATCATCAATATAAACAACACAAAAATATTTTAGATGCCTTAATTCCTAGTAGTGGTCCATCCTTCTTTGAAAATAAGTTGGTGTTGTGCAAAGACCAAAAGGTATAATATTCCATTCATAAAGTCCTTCTGGGACTGAGAATGTTGTCTTGTATCTATCTATTTAATTTACTTTGATTTGCCAAAACACTGATTTGCAATCAAACTTAGAGAAAACCTTTTTGTTAGTAGCTCTCCTAATTAGATCAGAACTGAAATGAATTGGATAATTAAATGCTAGGATGATGTCATTTAGAGGTTTATAATTGATGCAAAATTGTTTTTACCACTCTCCTTCTCAGCTCACTTGTTGACCAGAAATGAAAGGCAAGAAAAGGGGCTCTTACTGGGCCTGATAAAGTGACCATCCAATAACTCTTGGAGTTGCTCATCCATCTCTTTAACTTCTTTGGGGATCATCAGATATGCTTGTTCATGGGGAATAAAAGACTGACATTCTGGCATGATCTATTTCTCACATTCTTCATAATCTTGTAACTAGAACTGTAACAGGTTTAAACTACAACATTCATTTTCAATCCTGTTATTGATTTCATCAAATAATTTAGATGGTTCTTTAGATATTATTTTTTCCTTTTTATTTTTCTGATAAAATTTATGATGAACAATTTTGAGAGCTGGAATTTTGATTTGACCATCTTCATGTCTAAGAGATATTTTATGTTTCCAAAACTGAAGTGGCTGATACTTAGTAAGGAAAAGATAACTAAGAAGCACATCATCATCTAGCTCATTGTATTCTATGAAATTAGTAACACACATTTTACCCATTATTTAAATATTTAGGTCCTATGCATATCTACCCATATTAATCTTTTCACCATTAGGCATAGGTACTTGGCATATCAGGCCTTCCCTTCTAGAATTCTGGGGGTATGGCATTTGTGTTTTCTAGTGATGTAGCTGATCCTGTATCTACAAATGCATCTAAAGGGATTCTTTTGAATCCTGGGAAAAAAATTTTTACCCTGATATAATTACTATGATTCACAAGTAACAAGGAGCAAGCTTTATCCCTCGCTTTCTTGATCAATTTGTTACTACTACTGCTTCTTTCTTTCAAAATTTGCTTAGGTTATTAGTCTTCTTTGAATAATTATCCTTAATTTCTCCTACTGTAATAGAGAGATTTATGACTTCTTTCTATTGAGTTTTAATCATTCTCGTAAGATTAGAAACATCATCAAATGAATTATAAAAGATCTAATTTCTTGAAAATATCAATGACATCAGAATTTTTGGAATATAAAGAAGTATGTCTAGGAAAAGAAGGTTTTTGCTTTTCCCATGGCAAGATCTTATATTAATTATCTGATTGTTCAGATTTTTGTTGTCTTTTGAGCTATTTTATAAGCTCAACTTTTTCTACCTTGAGCTTCTTCAATGTAGCAGAATGTTTTCACACTGCTACCATTCTTCCTTCTTTCGTTCTTGGGGTTCTGCAAGGATATTTTAATTTTTCTATCAAGATCTTTATCTTGCTATTTTTTAAGGTATTCTTCAATAAAGAAACCAGATAGTCATCTTCTTCAGAGGATGAGGATTTAATCGGTAGGTATTCTTCTTCTTCAGATGATAAGTCTCTTTCCTCAAGTTTCCTCATCTTACCCTTATGATCCTTGAATCTTAACATATATCATTTATCAAGAAATTTTTTTATAAATTCATACAGATATTCTAACTGATTAGAAGAATCTTTACTATGTACAACATCTAAGTCCTAGTTTTTTCTTTCAAACATTGCATAAATTTTAGTTCCAAGATTCAATTTCATAGGATAGTTAGTTGCATAATGAGGTCCTTTACAAATAAAACACTTAATCCTTTTGGGAACCTTTTTATTCCTTTTCTTTAGTAAGTATGGTGGGGTTCATTTTGAGAACTTACCCTTTTTGTATGGAATTATCTTATATCTCATTTTGGATCCATACTTACCATGTTTGCTTTTCCTGAAAGTATATTCTCCATCATGATGTCATCTAGAACATTTCTTACATTAACACTTTCATCATCCTCCACAACCTCCTTTTTTGAACTTCTTAGGTTGTGTAAAATCAACTAATTGGTGGATTATTTCAAAATTCCCTCAGATTGAAAGTATAGTTATACTCATCCTTATTGGCTTGCAGTGCTCCTAGTAGACATTGCTTTTCAATTTTGTAACCAATAAGCCTCTTTAATTCTTCAGATGTACACTGAGCTACTTTTAAATGTTCTTTTCTGATGATGTAATCTTTTGCCCATTTGCCAAGTCCACAGTGTAGAGAATTCAAATAATATTGTTTTATTGTTAAATCATGCATTTTATTTGGTGCAATCATATATTTTTCAAATACCAAATTATATTCATGAAATTTGGCTAAATTATTGAGCTTCATAGATTGCAACATTTTATTTTCTTCTAATTCCTTATTATTAACTAGAAAAGATCAATTAATAAAATATTAAAACTTTCAAATCTTTCAGCAAATATATGTTTCTTTCCCATGTCTTTCTTGCTTACATATGCATATTCTTCATCTTGGGAAGTTATAGGTCTAGAATTTGGCAAGTTGTTCCACCAATTTATTAATATTCCTGATAATAATCAAATAACATAAAGGATTTTATTAGGTTCATTCCAAGTACCACTATTTCTATCAAACATATTATCAAGGGTATCTTCCCATGTGCAAATAGCATCATACGGTTCAAAAGCTATATCAATATTTAGGATGTATCCACTAGCAGAATAAGGTTGCATTTGTTCTGTTTTAGAATTTTGTGTTAGGGCATCTTTCATTTCTACATCCATTTCAATTTTCTTGACAGATTGCCATGGTCCAATGATCTATAACTAGTTATATCCTGCAAAAGACTGATCTAATTCTTCTAAATCATCTACAAAACTATGTACAGAAGAATCTGAAGTTGAATCACTAAGATTAGATATTTCAAAACTATTTAATCTGATGTATCTCCCTTTGATTCTTTATTTACATACCCAAGATCATCCATATATATAGGTTCAGGTTGTTCTTCCTCAATATCTTTCTCTTGAAGCCAGTCCCTAAGTTCTTCTTTCATATCCAAACTATGTTCCTTGACCTTTGGAAGAATTATTTTAGCAGAAGATTTGGTTTTACGAGAACAAGATTCAACAACTTCTTTTTCAAATTTTCTCAATTTTGAACTTCATAGCATCACTATCTTCTTGGGTTTTGATTTAGGAACATGGCTTTTCCTTTTCTCTTCTGCTAATGAACTATCCTAACAAGTTTTATGTTTTCTGGTCTTTTTAATGACTAGGCAAATTTTGTCTAACTTGCTAGCTATTCTATCTATGAGAGCCTTTTGTTCATCTATTTATTTCTTTCTTGAAGACTCAATTTTTTTTGTATTCTCAAAGACACATTGCAAATAATCATCATGATGTGAGAGTGTAGATCATATTTTTTTAACATCTTGGTGCTCTTGTGTAACTAGATAGCTTATACTAGCTATGTCATTCATCAAAGAAGTAGTCTTCTTTTTCTATTTATGAGACTGAAGAAGAAAGAGTATTTAATCTAGCCTAGTTATCTATACATGTACTTCCAATATTCATGATATCAATGGACATGTCATCTAGATGGTCTTGAGAAAAGCTCATCCATTGTGCCATCCACTTTCTCTGGGCTTCTAAATTATTCTTCTTTTCACCCAGGTCAACATGAAGTCTGGCCTCGTATTTTCCCCATAGTTTTTTGTTTGGATTTACAATTGTAAAGGTATCAGGTGTCATCCATCTACCTGGTTCATAGCGAACAACCTCTTGTTCTTTACCTTTCATTTGAAGCTTATAAATTATTTTCTTTTCGTTATTAGCTCTTGGGAGTTGTTCTTTTATCATACCATATTTTTCTCTCATTTAGTAATCTTTATTCCTTTACCTTTCCCTTCTTTTTTTTATCTTCTTCCTTAGGATTCAATGCTATTTTTTGACTGGCTTGCCTGGCTAATCTATTTATGAATTCAGGGTTACTACTTCGATCAGAGATTGTGGCTAAGGACGCTCATGAAGGATAAGGATTTATTGAAGATTTCTTGTATATAGGGAATCAAATAGATGATCCTAGCTCCTCTTCAAGATTATTTAATCCATATATGGTTTATGTGATGTGCTAGGAAAATTCCTTGATAGTGAATATGACATAGAGGACAAACTTGGTCTTCCACTTGTTGAGGCCTCTGGTTGCTCAAATAAAGTTTCATCAGTCAAACATTTAAGTTCTATGCTAGACAATCTCCTATTTTGAACCTTTTCTTTTTCAGAGAACCATTTTTGGGTAGGTGTTGTCAACTCTTGGTAACGAGGTTGAGTCTAATTAATCATTTTTTTCTATGATAGTAAAACCTATTTCAAACCATGTATGGTCAACATGTCTTTCATATTCTAAAACACTCTAGCTTCCTTTTGGGTAGCTGACTCCTGCTAGAAAATATGATGGTGGAAAGACTATATTCAACAACCTATATATGAAACATCCTCCTATGGTGGCATAAACATAATCTAGCTAGAGAAGGACTCCTTTAATTTACAACAACAAACAAAATGTAGATTGGACATATTTATCTTCTAAATAAATAGTAAAGTTTGGCCTGAAAGTAATACGAGCATCCTCTCCCTTTCTTATCTTAAGATCTATTTCATATTCCTTACTAGCTCTACTTAGGACACCTCTAAATTGGGCTATGACATCTTGGTCCCAAATTCGACAATGGGTGTCTATTAAACTAGCTAAATATTCAACACTAATAGAATAATTGAAGTGGGGATGGACGATAATATCAACATAAGAAAATTAGACATGGAAGAATCTTTTTTCACATCATCTCTTAATATCTTCAGGTAGAAGAAATAGGATATAGACTAGACAAATACTGACTCCAAAAACAAATAGATTTATTTCAGATTGCCTGATAGAATGTAGATTTTTTGCCTTAATTCCTTTTTCAGGATAAATTTCTAAAATCTTAACCTCAGGAGACTTAAATTCACCCTTTTCATCTACATATTCATCCTTGTGCTCAAAATAATTATGAATCACAAAAGACAAAAAATTGCTTGCATTCATTTTTCTTTGACTAGCAATTTCCAAGAGATCTTACTTGGTTTTCTCTCATGATCTACTGGCCAAATGAAGCTACTCACGATCTACTGGCCAAATTAAGCTTCAATATTCAGAATGGCTCTTCAGAATAAGATTGCTCTGGTTAGGACACCTCTAAATTGGTCTATGATAGCTTGGTCCCAAATTTTACAATGGGTGTCTATTAAACTAACAAAATAGCTTCAATAGAAAAATTATCAAAACCCCCAATCTCATCCCAAACTTTATTTCTATAATGCTTCAATCTTTCTTTCCTCATAGTAAAAATATTTCTTACTTATTTGACAATCAATTAAGCATCACCTTTCACTCTAAGCACAGGTTTATACCTTTATTTTTAGCTTCATCTAGTCCCAATAACAAAGCTTCATATTCTGCTATGTTGTTGGTATTCTCAAATTCCAATTTGAAGGAATACATAAATCTTTCATTTTAAGGAGAAATAAAGACTACACTTTCCCCATAACCTATTGATGAGAAACTACCGTCAAACTCAATGATCTAGAGATCTTTGAAAAAATCAAGTTCAAATACTGGTTTCTCTTCCTCATATCCAGAAAATATCATGTAATTACCAAAGTAACATTCTTGATACAATATTTGTGCTATAGGATCATCAGAAGGGAACAAAGTGAATTTGGACTTTGTTTTAGGCTGTAATATTATCTTTTGTTTTCCCAATAGAATAGTTTCTTGAGACCGATCCATTTTCATTTCTCTACCTAGGTCTTTACAAAAGCTTCTACTCAGTAACATTCCATAACTAGTAGGAATATCAACCACTATAATAGTTAATTTCAATCCTTTACTAGGATGGATTGCAAGGGCAACTTGTACATCTTTGAATTTTCCAAGTAAAGGAACTTGTTTGGAGTCCATGGAATAGCATCTGCAAAATGTTTTAGTGAGAGGTAGGCCCAGAGCTTTGGCTACTACAGAAGGCATGATATTATCAGACTCACCTGAATCTATAACGCAATTATTGATTTTATGACCATTTATAAACAAAGATACATAAAATGGGTCAGATTTTAGGTCATTAATTTGAAGACAATAATTAAACGCAATAGCATCCAATTCAGAAACAGATGTGGGTGACCCAAATGAGGAAGCTGAAAATTCAACACTAGAGGATTCCACATTAACTCATTGTTGATTTCTCGACTCAGTCTGAGAGTTATCACCTTTGACATACCTCACTAGTTTATCTAATTCCCTAGATTTCAACTTAAGGTATTCAACAAGAGATATTTGGGATTCTTAAAATTTAATGACTTACAAAATTCAACAATATCTAAAGAAGTTTCAAGGTCATATTTTTATAACAATTGAACCTCAGAAACTTCTGAACCACTACCAGGAGTTTGAGAAGGAAGTTCCTTACCTTTGGCTAGTACTTTTGGGGAAGTTGCATTTCCTAAAGATTTAATATTGTGTTAATTTCTAGATAGTACAATACATGAAGGATATTCTAGAGTAACCAATATATCACCTCATCTTTCTGAATCTGATTCATATTCAAAGTAGTGAATTTCAGAGTTGCCTGGTTGCTCAAGATTCCTTTCATCTTCTAGAATCTCTTCCCCCTTTTCTCTTATAGTGGACATTTGTATATAACGCACCATTTCTAGGAAAGAACTTCCATCATGGTCACCAGTTAAATGGAAGACACACATGTTTCCTTTCCCATGAGGAGGCTCAATCACCAACCTTTTTTGTATGGATAGAAGTTGTAATGCCTTGTTTCCATTATTCATTTGCTGACTAGGATTTCCCATGGAAATATCTTTATATAGTTTTGTAAAGGATGTGTTGGCTTTTGGCATTTGTCATTTTAAGGAAATAACATCTTTGACCATCTTTGGAGCATAGAATCAATAGAAGATGAAGTTTGGGAATAGGGCTCTTGAACCTCTTTCTTCCTCTTTCCAACCATAATAAGATGATATTCTAATTTCGTTGCCAATGTTTGAGCTGCTACTAAATCTGCTACTCTATTTCTCCTAAGATGAAAAATTATATTAGGAGGCATGGATTTGATAAAGAAGCACTTTTTATTTTGAAGATTAGGTATTTTTGCATTTGGGATTTTGTGAATAAATTTGTTATATTCTACCACAAATTCTCTCATGGGCTCATGTATTTCTTTCTTGAGCTCAGTCAATTGAGAAATAAGAGAATATTCATCTTCAACACCTTTGGACCTACTTTCAAATCCACTTTTCATATCAGCCCAATTTAAAATTGAACTTTTGAGCACGTGATAGAACCATTCTACTGCAAATTTATTAAGAGTTTGCACAAAGAGCCTCACAACTACATCTTGGTGTTGAACACCTAGCACAACACATGCTACATTAAAGGCATTTAGATGTTCATTTCTTGATACTTTTCCATCTTCATTAAACTTTGGTAAATTTTCTCTTACTCCTTTAGGAAGAGCATTCAGGTTGGCTCCTAGATTCAAAGGTCCTATAGCTTCTCCCCAAGGTTGGACCATTGTAAGAAAGTTTATAGTAATAGGGAGGACAATACCATGAAGGCTCAAAGCTTGAAAAATAGGAGATGCAAAAGATTTTGGAGGGGAAGGAGGTCAACTTCTTGCTATCCTAGTGGGAGTAGGATTAGGTGAAAATTTTAGATTTTTCAATGCTTCAAAAATAGGATCAAACACCCATTCTCTCCTCTGGGATCTTGTGTATCTTCTAGACTCTAGATTTTTGAATTATAATCACACCACTATTTTTTTATTTCTAGGTTATTCTTGATTTATTGGGACATTCAGAACTTGATTAGGTGCTTGGTCCATGATTACATTTAATTCTTGCATTCATCTTTTCCTCAATAATAAAAATCTCAAATTGGCAGCTAAATCTTCTTCTCTTTCTAACACTTGGGTTGCCCTTCTATAGTCTTTTGGGCTTCTTTGTGTATCCCAAGCTAGGGTGTTCAATTGACTAATTATATTCTTTTGTTCATCATGGAATCCCAGATTAGGTTGTAGAATAAGGAATATGTTTTCATGGGGTAGAACCATTTCTCCCCATCTATGGATGAATGATCTTAGTATGTTTATTTGGCTCTCTAGTAGAGTCACCAAAAATATGTTGGTTAACAAATTTATCCTCGACAATAATATATATGTATTTGACTCTATAACCCCTTCTAAAGATCAAACCAATATCCAAAAGTTGGGAAAATCAAAATTATTTACCCTCTGAATTGAGGTACAACTCCCTTTCAATGATATTCAATGAATGGCAAGTATACTAAAAATAAAATTGTAATCATAAATTTGACCTGAAAGTAATAAAGGAAAACTACCATTCACTCATAAACATTATTTGAATGGGAATTGAATGTAAATTTTAATGCAAATTATTACAATAAAAAAATTACACATACTTTATCTTGTTTCTAATTAGCTTGATTGAATCAAACTTACAAACCAGCTATACACATTGCGATATATGACAACTTTCCAAAGATAAATAACTATCACATTGAAAATAAATTCACATAAATTTAATCCCATAAACTCAAACACACAGATCTAAGTCTATGAAAATCATTCATCAACTTTTATTCACAGATAAAATTCTTTTCAGAAATATCATATATCAAAATAACAGTATTAATTCTATAAGTCCCAAAAACTCTCGGACCTTTTTTATGTCCTTCTCCAACATACATATAGTAATAATTAGAAACTAATTATAAAAATAGATTAATATTAACTCTAGCCTAGAGTCAAATCTAGTTTTTTAAACTTTCTGAGAGATAAAACTAAAAGATATATCTTCAGAGATTAAGCATCAAAATATGAAGATGGTGATAATGCGATCAAGTTTGAGCTGGCATGGTGGAACCTCCATATTTATTTTTTCTTGAGGAAGAGTGATGTGGTAACTTCCATTCTTTGTACCCAATGACAAACTCCTGAATTGCCAACAAGTTGGGTACAGGATAATATGACTAACCTGCTATTTCTAGACTTCTTTCTCCCTCTGAACATATTCCACAATATAAACATGTTGTGGGAGTTTATCAACGTATAGGTACAATAATGACTTGATTTTGGCTATCCTAGAGAAATTACCCATCACTAGGGTTTTGGTTTCCTTCACAAACTTGACATTTTCTTCAAAGGATTGAATTATATCATATATATCCTTCTCAACTTTGCCATCTTCATCCACATAACTGACATCAATATATTTTAGATCAGTTTGTAGGGTTTGAGTAAGTCCTGTCAATTCCTTTGTCAGTTTAGCAAAGTCTCCCCTACCCTGTTTCATCACTGAATTCCTTCATTCAATATTCCTTTTGCATACACATAATACATCATCTTCAAAGTTGGCCACATTATTTTTTGATAAAATTTTCATTACACCGTACCTCTGTACTTCACTCATCTAAGAAGTTATGGCTCCCCATTTCTTTTTCTCTTTTTTCCATGAGGTAATCTATGATTGTAACTCCTTAATAGCGATCAAAGTGTCATCATATAACTTTCTCAAATCTATAATGTACTTGGAACCTTCCTAGATCACTCCATCTATCCAATCATCAAATACCTCAGTCACCAATTTGCACCTCTGAATCTGATTGAGCAATTTTTTATTGATAGGGGATTTGGGGTCAAATGATAGAGGTAACTTGGACATAGTTCATGAACTCAAATTATACATGGTGTCAATATATTCAACCATAAAATTAACCATTTTTTTAGTTCTCATTTGTCCTTCTCATCTTTCCAAGTTCAATTTACTATCTTTTTAGCGGAAAATTCAAAATGGTGAACATCAACAGCCTGAGACATAGCTCCAAGGTTGAACTTTTCCAAAACAAAATCATCGACTGTAGGGTCTTGAACCTCATTATCTGTCAATGTGCTAGCTATCTCAACAATCCAATTGTCTCTATTCATATCAACACCTACTCTGGAAGTGGTTTTTAACTTTTTAGATTTTGGAGTTTTGCCTAAGCACCTGCTAACCATATCCTCCATTGGTAAAGGTATCTAAACTATGTTCCTTTTCTTATTGATTAAATTTTACAACCATGGGGAAGTAACACTTGAGTTTTTCTCTCCTTTAGTAGGCTAACTTGGAGGTGTGTTGAATGATACCATCGTATTTGTAGGTTCTAGAGTAGTTTCTATTGATTTCCCTGCATCAATAAATTCCACCATGGATGAATCAGGGTATTGGTCACCCAATGTATTTTCCAAATATTCTATCACATTCAAGTCTATAGTCATCTCGTCTGTGAGATTTTATTTTCCTTTATTTTTTCTTTGTGATCTGGTGGTGCAAGTGGATATACTTCCTACTGTGGATTTCTCAGTTCTTCTAATCACTATGAAGGTTCTGGCCTCAATTTGATCCTTCTACTTTCCTTCCAATTAATTTTAGGGATGGGTTGTTGTTTTACTTGTTCATATTGAGGATCAATCACATTTTTTCCATCATTTTCTAGTCTAGTAATATTCATGTTCAGTCTGAGTGTGATTATTTATTCCAAATAAAACCTAGACCAAACTCGTTTCCTGACTTCAAAATCATTCACACAATCCTCCCAGAAATCCTCCATCTCAAGAATATGAGAAAATTTCATCCCAAAGTTCATGTGGGTTTTTGCAAAGCCTTTACTATCAAACGCTGAACTAGCCTTATAATATTGCAAGTTGAACTTCTTAAGGTTTGTTTCCAGGTTCAAGGAATCTGAAATTATTTAGCATATTTGATTACCAAGTCCAATGGGGAAAGAGATACATGTGATCTACCTTGTAGAGAGATTCTTATCTACATGGGCCAACTATTTTCAGATTTCATTCAATATGAAGCAGTCCAGAGCATACCAAGGCAACTTAATTGTTTGTCCTTCAAAACCACCAACTCTAATGTAAGTAAGTCTTGGAAACTGAATGAAGAAACTTCCATAAGTTCTTATCAGTTACATTTCTTTTTCAGACATCATTTTCTTCACATTTTCTTCAGGATTATAAACAATCCTACCAGAGAAAACATCATTAACTCTTTTGTAGTTTTCATTGCACTTCTGGATCTCTACGTGAGGATAAATGTCATAGATTTTCATTCCTTTCACTAGTGGTTCATAATGTAATCCCACCCACTCTCTGATAGATGCTAGGTAGTAGAATAGGTATGAAGAAATGTAAAAGTTCCCACCACCCAGACAATTACTTATTCCCTCATGTAGAGATTCAGTTATATTCTGACCCCAATCCAAATACTTCACTCCTTGTATAATTATTTGAAAAAATAAGTACATCCAATCTTCCCATAAAAAGGCCTTCTAACTACCCTTGAGTGTATGTAACACAAAAATATCCTTTACTTTTGGTATCAAGTCTTCTCTAGTCACTAGCCTAGGTAACCTTGAACCTCCTTTTTGAATTTTCAATAGCCAATTCCTGGTGATCACACACTTATAAGCCACCTTTTTCCTCAGATAAGTAAGAATAAGAATTTGGGATATCAAGGTCTGAATATGTCTCTCATGATGAGATCCCCATGACATCCATGATGGTCTCCCTATTTAATAGGAGGCAATACTTCTCCATTCACTGCTCTAATACACCTATCATGTGGTTCGTACCTATTCACACACTCCAAAACTATCTCAGGGAATTGTATGGCCATATGGAAATTCGCAGCTTTAATTAGGCCACTTTCTATTATTTTCTTTGCTAAAGGTGAGATTGTGGGATCTTTAGTTCTTTCCCAAAAATATTCTAAACTATACTAAGCTAGAAAATTATCCCCCAATTTCAGCAAAGAACAAACCATACTTGAACCATGTTGAAAACCTTGACATGAAGCTTTCATGATAACAATTTAGGCAAATAGGAAAGAGAATAGATGAACCACTTAGAAGCACAGGAAACTCAAAATAATTCTCTTTCCGCTACAAAGAAACATTAATAATGATAGGAAGGACCGAAACTCACCTTTAACACAAATTTGAATGCTTTGTTACTTCTAAGAAAGAAAATTCATTACATCCAACTCTACCTTCTTCTCACAACAATTTTTGTTCTTTTATTGCCAAATTAGTTTATTTGTTCTCTCTTAAAAGACACAAAATCTAACCGAATAATTGTCATATTGGGCCATCCGTGTTAAATTAACTTGAAAATATGTCATCTATGACATATGAATTAATTATAATTGATCTCTATCCATGGCCTTATTTCATCAGTATTACCTTTATTCTTGGGAATTTAAAATCTTCAACTTCACAGAACATTCAGAAAATATTTCTCCTTTTCGGTTAATTACCTCCATTAATAGTCCTTTCTCTTTATACTTCCATGCATGATGAACCATGTACTTGAACTAAAGGAAGGTACAAAGGTTCAAGTTCATCTTCGACTAGTTCATTACATACTTCATAGACTTTGACTTGACCAAGAATCAGAGATCAACAAAAACTGATACATACATTTTAGAAAGGCTACTGCCCGATGAACCTCGAACCATTCAACCTTTGAACTCTGACCAGAGGCTCAATTGGGGGTTCAAAATAAAAAATTGCAATACATGTGAAACTGAGGGTAAATGACTCTACATTGAACAAGAAACTAAGGGTAAATGACTCTACATTGAATAAGAAACCTTGAACTTGTGATCGATTAAACTTTTTTTAATGAAGTTCAAGTTCAATGGTTCAATGTTACATACTTTTAGTGGACTAGAGGACTGAAAATAGAAGACTTCTCAAATAAGATAAACATTGAACTGATGAACTCTTGGGTTTTTGAATAAGGTTCAGGTTCAAGGTTCAAATCTTCTAACTCTCCAATATACCAATATTTAGAGTGAAGGATATTAAATAATGAACCTAAATGGTTTGGGAAGGGGGGTAACAAAAACAAAATGAATGGTTGCATTGAGTTTGTAAAATGATGAATTATATGGAAAAAAATTAAAACACTGTCAATATAAAATAACTTTTTCAAATAGCATGACATTTGTAAGAAAGAAAAGTTTCCTACACAAGCAATCATAACAACAACCAAGCAATGATATTAACAATTCTTAATTTCATATTCAAACCATGATTTTTGAAGTTTTCAACTCTTATTAGAAGATGTTCAACAAATGTTGATTTCATAGTTTCACCTTTACTAATGAACATGATCCAACTCTCAACTTCAACCTCTTATCTTTTCCATCTCATTGATATTTCCTTATTTCTTTCCAAATTTGATTTAATCTTTTATCGATTTACCTATCATTTAACCTTTATTAATCCACCTCGCAATATGAAATTGGAGGTGTGACACGACGTTATTCTAAGGGGGGGAATCAAATGTATCTTGGTTTGACTCATGATGGATCCTGAAGGGAGGTCAAAATCCAACTTGCCCTTGGGCTCAAATCCAAGGTCATGTTCATTCCATTCTCAAATTGCAATTAGACAACTTGACTTCCATGCCTTTCTGTTCAATGTCATATCATATTTCTAGCATTCCTTGCAATTTCAATTTCCAAGTTGCATTTCATTTTTTCATCTTCTCTTCATCAAACTCAGAAATTCTTCTTTAGTTTTTCAATCATTTCCCAACACCTTTCTTCTTGTATTAAAATCTTGAATCAACACTTAGTCTTCACTTCTAAAAATCTTATTTGATCCAAGAATGCACCCCTCATGCTCTAATTATCTTTCATGTTGATCTAATTGGGGGAAGATGAATAGGAATATAGCTCAAATGGAGGTCATAATATGACTTACTCTTGGGATCTTGAGCACTAACAGAGGTTGGATTTTGACCTACTCTTGGGCTCGCCCAAGTATCTTCATCAAAATCTACTAAGTGTTGAATTAATTTTTCACATTTCTAACTAATTTCACCATGATTTCTACAAGATTTCTCATAATTTATTCATCAAAAATTGACTTCATCTTCTCATAATTATACCATTCATAAGAGGTTGTTCAATTTTATTTCTATTATTAGCTAAATGATTTCCTTGTTTCTCAATTTGTCTCATTCTTTGGTCTACTCTCTCAAACTCCATCATGGATTAGATTGCAAGTAGTGTTGTTCAAAGTGTAAGAAGGGGGCTTTGTCAATGAATGGAAAATGGTATGAAACCCAAAAGAATATTATAATGCAACCTAATTTTGGGATCCTAAGCCCCAAGAGAGGTCAAATTGTGACCCCTTCTTGGGCTCAACCAAGAGGCAAAACTTGCATAAGTCATTGATTCTTCATTCAAACTTCATTTCTCTCTATTTTGATTTGTAATTCAATACTTTAATGCATGAAGTGAGGCATGGAGTCCCACAGTAGGTAAGATTTTGACTTGCACTTGGGCTCAGTCCAAGAGTCAAATTTTTCTAAGAGTCAACTTGCTACTTCAAGGGAAAATATTTTATATAAAATATAACACTTAAGTATAAGTGATGTCACTTATAGTTTAAGTTATATTTTATACAAATACTATCAGGAATTTTGAGAGTGGTTTTAGATCTACATGATTTATAACATAGATACTATATTTTGGAATATCCTTAAAAATTTTAGAATGCCAAATTTTAGTATTCAGGATGCTTCGATTTATGTTCTTTATTGGGTTAAAATTTTATCTCTTCTTTCTTTGCATTTGCACTTCATCTTTTGACACTTTGGCCAATCCATTTCACCACAAATCCCTTGACTTTAATTATACATTTTCTACTAGCTTGGCTCATCTCTCACTCATATCACTAACTGACTTGACTCCCTAGCGAGCCAATGTTTCTCAAACTCATCTCTTAGACTCGAAGACTTGAAAAGTGTAACTAAACTAAGACTACCTAGAACAAATAACCCACTTCCAAGGGAAAAGAGGGGGTCCGCATTTGCAATGGGGTGATTGTATGAAAAACTCACAACACCTAGAACCCACCCAATGAAATGTTCCTGAAAATTTCAAGAATAAAACTTGTTTGGAACCAAGAACCTTTGATTAATTCCCTTTTCATGTATTAAACAACTAGGAAATGTACTCAAAATGGAAGAAACCATGAATTGAGCTAAGAGCCTTCATCCTTAATTACTCACATGTGTGCAAGTATATTTATTTCCCACTCAAAAAGACCACTAAAATTCCCTATGATTCATTGTAGTTATCTACTATGACATCCATACTTCAAAATAATCTTTGATAATGCCTCACCATAAGTAAGGTGGTCATAGCCTAGATGAGGGTATCATTGTCATTTCACCACAAATATTGCTCTATTTTGGCAATTTTTGTTAAATGGTACATGAGTAGAGATATATGTATGCCCAAAGCCAAAATACCCTAAATTCCTTTTCTTCATTTTCTTATCTTTTAAATATCAAGGTTATAGAACCAAATTTAGGATCAATGGGGTGCATACCATTTCCCAAACTAAAACACCTCCCTATCATGATTTTTTCCTTCTTTTGATATCAGTTTTCCTTTTTGTATTTCATTTTTTCCCATAAGTAGTGAATCTCATAATGGGTTTAGAGAAATCACAGTGGTGCTAAAGCAGGTGTAAGATCTTTTCACCAAGTCCAACTTCTCCTCGAAGAATCTAATGACTTGGAGCAACTAAGTTTTAGTAAACTATTGTAATCAAAATACTTAGCGAATCTAAAAAAAATGTATGACTCCATTCTAAATTTAAAATAAATCCTTTTTGTGTGATAAGGTTATTAGGAACAATCTCCAATTAGAAAGAACCTCGTAGAGAGATAACCAAGAAATAAGTTGAAGAAATCTATTTGGAAAATATTAGACTATGTTGTATAATGCATCACCTTTATCATAAATTTATATCCCCCCAAACTAATACAACCAAAGTAGGAACACCTAGAAACTAAAGAAAACAAAGCCTAAAGTGAACTAAATTACTAAACCGCTAAACTTCTTGGGTCAAATGACTCAAGGTAGATATATAAACCAACTCGACTACACTAACAACTAACTGAGCCCCCAAAAAAGCAAGACTAAATTTTTTTAAGGAAACCTATCCTAACCTTCCTAAACTATATGGTTCAACATAAACGTACTCTAACTATGTACATGTTGGTTAACATATTTGTCCTTTTTAAAATAACTCTTAATATTACTCTGTAAACCCCATTTTTTTAACAACAAATATGCAACCACAATTGGGTAAACTAGAATCAGTTTCCCTCTAAATTAAGGCACAAATCCCTTTAAGTGATTTTCAATGAATTAATGCTATGCTAATCAAATCTATGAATATACTTTTAACCCAAAAGTAATAAAGGCAAGCTAACATTCACACATTACTATGAAATGAATGTGATTTCAATATAAGTAATTCCAGAAAATAGAGCTCACAAAATCTATGTTTAATGATATTAATTCAACTACAACGAGCTTATAAACCAACCACATCCATTGAGATAAATGATAGATTTTAAAAAAAGAAAAGAAATTACTGCACTAAAAGATAAATTCACACAGAAATCCACTTTTTTCAACTCAAACACATAGATTTAAGTATAATAATAGATTATCAACTCTATTAATAGATAAAGTGTTTCTTTCAAAGTATTAAATATCAAAATATAAGTATTGATTCTATATGCTCTCAAAAATTCTTGGACCCTTCAATGTCTTTTCCAAACATATAAATAGCCTCATAAGGCCAACTGTCTTTAAAATACAAAGTTACATAACTCTACCCCGGAATAAAATATAGTTTCTATGTAACCAAAAAACTAAACTAAGATATATCTAGAGAAAGAAATAACAAAACATAGAAATCCAGTGATATGATCATGGTTGTTGTGGCACCATGAAATATCCTTATTTTCTCTGTCCTGTTGCAGTGACACATGATTTCCATTCCAAATGCATTTTAGAGAAGTTTTGAATCATCCTTTAGAAAATATTCGATCTTGGTTACCATGGAGAAATCATCTATTGTTAGGGATTTTTCTTCTTTAACATAATTAATCTTCTCCTTGAAAGATTGGATTATGATGTCTGTAGGTTCCACAATCTTACCATTATCCATCAAACATTTCACATTAATGCACTTTAAATCATTTAGCATAGACAGAGTACGCTCTATCAATTACTTCAACAGCTTGACAAATTCTTCCTGGCCCTGCTTCACCATTAAATTTCTCCATTCAATATTATTTTTGCACACATACAATATGTTATCATCGAAATCAACCACATTCTTTTCTACTAAGAACTTGATCACGCCATATTTATGAAAATCATTCATCTGGGCCCAATGACCACCATCCACTTTGTTAGTTTGTGGGAAAGGAATCATCAAGCATTTCCCTAGATTGACTTGTCAAGCAAGTTTTAGGGTTAGAATTTTTTATCTATAAGAAAAATGGTGTTAGGGTTATGACTTCGTAGAGTGAAGAAGTATTGTAGCATTTTGTAGTGGTATTGAGATGCAAGGGATCACTAGTTGTAATTGGTTGAAATTACTAGATAATAATATTGGACTCTCTATTTGGTGGATATAGCCAAAGATTGGGTGAACCACATTAAACCCATGTCTTCTTATTCTACTTCTATGTGCTTTATTCCTTTACATTATAAGTTATATTTGCATGTAACTATTATATTTCTGTGTACTAATCCTAATGGTGTAGGATCACCTTCCCTCCACTCTTCAAAAAAATCATCTTCTTAGGGTCTTAAGAGGATTCACCCAAGGACCTCCATGCCTAAGGGTCATCAAGATCATTTCAAGAGTTTTCAATAAGCCACTTTGTAAGGCCTAGTCACCCTTGGTGTCTTTATAAACCTTGAGCTTTGACTATGGTTATTTGGCATGTTTTGATTTTAGTATAGTCTAGGTGGGTTATTAGGATTTTTTATCATGTTTTATATTAATTATGATCCCTAGGATCTTAGCCTTGGGTCTTGTTAAGGGAAAGATGCACTTTTGCAAGAAATGCAAAAAGTTGCTCATTGCTAGAAATGTTGTCAAAGAAACTTTTGTAAAAAGTTGCTAAACATGTTGTAAATGATTCCCAATGGTCACAAACTTAAAAAAGTAGTTGGATCCATTGGGAAAAAGTCTTCATAAGCCCTTTTAGGTGGGTGGAAGACAAGGAGGATGTAATTTTCTTTTTGAAATCAATAAATATTCCCTATTTTCCCTAATTTCTGTCTGCAAATTGAACATGTACAAATTGGTACAGATTGGAAGAAACCAATGAGTGGATGAATTGAAAACCAGGATGATTTAAGAAGTAGATGTAATTGTTTTGAAGTGTTTCTAAGATCAGGATCAAAATTTATAACAAAAACTCTCCTGGGTGCATTGAAACTCTTCCTGGATAGGCAGTTTTCAGAGATTATGCCCTAACTTGCCTTTCCTTGGAATTCCTTGTCCCTTAGGTAAATGCAAGTAGGGCCAATGTACTATCGAATTCCAGAGGCTGGGGAGAAGGGGACTAGACCTACGATTTTTACCAGCAAGCCTAGGCCAAGCATCTCTATGTGCTTGGTTCAGGCCAGAGAAGAATGAAGTAGTAGTACCACTTTGGGGGTGGAAGAACTCAATCCAATGGTGGATTTTAGTCTTTAAGGGGTCCCTTTAACCATTAAAAATGGTGGCTTGTCAGAGGAGGTTTACTAGTCAATACTTCTAGAAGAAATCAACCCTTCTAGGCCTAATTAGGTCTCCTGCAGCAGTGAACATTAGGTACTTTCCTTCTGTTTGGGAGTCTATGATTTTGGGGTTTGATATAAATCTATAAAGGGTGTCTATATCTAATCTTTTTTTGATAGGTCCTTTAGAAATTTTTTAATCTAAGTCCTAAAAAATTGCTCAATAGGGCTACAAGCCAGGAATGCCTAAAGCCAGAATTGTTGTCTGATTTCTTAGACATTCTTAAGGGTTATAAAATCATCTCTTTTAGAGACCTTTGAATTTTTTGGAACCTTTCCATCCCATACAACATATAGGTTCCTATTTTATGTTAAAAGAAAGCATAATTTACTTTCTTAAAAGAAGAATTAGTATCCTCTAGGAGGATAGTGTGTCTTGTAGTTGCTACAGGAACCCTTTTGAAGGTGTAGAGCACTCTCTTGATCCAATTTGGGTGTATAAAAGAAACCTAAGGCCACACCACAACAAAGTTTCCTAGATAGAGGAGGGCTCTGCATCAAGTGGTATCAGACCTTCAAAAATCGTTAAGGGAAAAATCAAACCAACACCATGGAAGGAGAAGATGATGGAGGGTTGTCAAAAAGGATGACCAATGCAGAGATAGTAAGATACCTCAGAGAGAAAAGGAAAAAATAATGATGAACAAAGAGACAATAAGATGCAGTTGATGAGACAAAAAATCAAAGAGCTTAGGGAAGAGATTCGTAGAAAAACTGGTGCAAACTATGAATATGTTGAACAAGGGAGTGATGAAGAACCCCTTGAGTAGGAGGAAGATGAATGTCCTACAGATCAGAGGCTTCTTATGAAGACTATAAAATCTATGGAGAGGAGAACCATGGATACCAAGCTTGAGCTAGCTTCCTACATACAATCGAAAGATGGAACCAAATGTTGCAATGGATTGGGTGGATGCCCTAAATAGTTTCTTTGATTATGAAGACATCCCTAAAAACTTGAAGGTGAAGATTGCTAAGTCAAAGCTCAAACTCTCTGCACTCAAATGGTGGAACTTCACTCAAGATTATAGGGTGAAGAAAGGAAAGAATCTAGTCACCACATGGAAGAGAATGGTGGCCCTACTCAGGGAAAATTATGTTCCTAAAGATTATGAAGTCCAACTTCATAAGAAGAGGATGAATCTAAGACAAAAAGAGATGGATATCTCTACTTATATTGAAGAATTTCATAAATTGGTGATGAAATCTAAGCTTGCTAAACTAGAGTGTGTAAATCTTGCTAGATATATGCAAGGACTGAGAATTTCAATTCAATATGAACTTATCCTAACAAGACCTACCAAAGTAAACCAGTGATATCAATTGGCACTAAAGGTAGAAGAAAAGTTTAGAAGAAGAAATGAACAAAGTGGTAGAGGCAAAGGAAAGATTGATAGAGGAAGAGGAAACTTTGGAGGAAGAGGACAGAACAATAGACCACAAGGAGAATCCTATAGAGAAAACACCCAAGGAGAAATTAGTTCAAGGGGTGGATACAGAGGTAGAAGAGGAAATGGTAGGGGTAGAAATGGAGGAAGAAACAATGAAGAAATTAAGTGTTATAATTGCAATCAAATAGGTCACTACACCAATAGGTGTACAGACAGAAATAGATAGAATAACCAAGGTGAAAGAAGGGACAACCTAGTACAAGAAGATGATGCTAACAGTGTGAGAGACTGTACTGGAGAAGGAGTATGGCTCACGATGAATAGGACCTTGATCCAAGCATCTATGCCAGTGGAGCCTCCTCAATGAAAGAATCTATTTAGAACCAACTGCAAGAGCCATGGAAAGGTATGCAAGTTAGTTATTGATTCCGGTTCTACTGAAAATCTTGTATCTAGGGAGATGGTAGATAAATTAAAATTGGAGAAAGTACCCCACCCAAATCCCTCCCATGTTTTATGGTTGACAAAAGGAAAAAAAACCCTTATAAATGAACAAGCTTGGGTGGATTTTTCCATCAAAGACTATAAGGATAGAGTCCTTTGTGATGTTGTAGATATGAATGTATGTCACCTTTTTTTAGGACGTCCATTACAGTGTGATCTTCAAGCCAAAAATGATGGATTCAAAAAAAAATATCAGATTAAGAAGAATTGTCACAAGTTCAATCTTCTCCCAAATACTGATCCTCAACAAGAAAAAACAAAGGAACAATTAGTCATGCTTGCAGGAGAAAAAGAAATGATCAATGTAGACACCTAAATATAATTAACACATCTAATCATATTTAGTTCCTTTTAGGACATATCAACTAAGTAATTAAGCATTACCGAATTGACCTATGTCATCCCCTAGCCCTAATTAATTCAATTAATTGGCTATAGTCCTGATTAATTATTAAAAGCAACCAATAGCTTGATAATTAATTAAAACCCTATTCCCTTATTATTTAAATAATATGCTATTTATGTAATTCAATTCATTAATATTCCCTTTAACCCCTAAACTAACCTATCTCAACCACCTAACCCTAAGTTCAAACTCAACCCAACCCCTTCACACATGCTAACCTAACCAATCCCAACCCCTAATCTTGAGTTCAAACTCAACCCAACCCTTTCACACATGCTAACCTAACCAATCCCAACCACCTAAACCTAAGTTCAATCTAATCCCAACCTCTTCACACATGCTAACCCTTCCTTATCCCCCTAATCACCCTTCTTATCTCCTAACCCTAATCTTAATTCTATCCCTAACCATGTCACATTCCTAATTCTTGATTAGGAACTCAACCCCTAAAGTCAAAGTCAATAATCTCAAGCCATGCTTATCCATAAGAATAAATATCTCTTACACCCTCATAAATGCCTCTTACACCCTCTTTATGAGCCTTATCTTCTAGAAGCTTCTTTGTCCATTTCCCTAAATGGTCACATTCCTCCCTACTTTCAACCCAATAATATTGTGACAAGTGTCATAATTTCATGCACTTGAAGAAGTGCAATCCATGTGCTCTCTTCTAGTGGCATCCTGGCCTCTCTTCATCTTTGCATCTGAACCACCCATTTTCAACCCCATTTCTTATAAAGAGAAGGCTCATTCCTTCACATTTCATCCATCTTTTGAAGCAACATCATAATGTCAGTTTTAGCTTAGATATTCCAATATTAAAGAGTAAACTTATAATGCTAGTTTAGAGAACATAACTTTGAAGCTTGGAGCACATCTTGAGCACACATCCATAAGCATGAACACATCAAAAAGGGGAGCTTAGATTCGGTTTTGAGGAGGTTTTGCACTTCCTTGTTTCCTTATTGTTTAAGTTTTTATTTTTTGGTTCAATCATGTATGTAGTTTAGATTATTATTTGTTGAGTGTTTTGATTCATTATTATGTTCCCTTAATTCTAATTTTCATTTCTTACATTTTGGCACGCCCGGTGGGACCCACTTCACAAGATCCTTTTCATTGTTTTGCTTGCAAACTAACCCTCTAAGCTAATGTGTTTTTGTTGTTTGAGTATGTTTTTCAAGATCTTATTTATTTTGCAGGTTGAAAAAGGCAAGAAGACTATATTCCTTCTATCTTCTTTCTACTTTCTCTCTATTATGCTTTCACAAATATCATTGATACACAAACAAGATGACTATATTCCTTCTATCTTCTTTCTACTTTCTCTCTATCACCCATTTGTTGAAATATGGTCTATATCACTGGGACCATTATTTGTAAAAATATGGGGGAAAGGCACTGTAAACCTACAATAATGCACTCTTACTAACTATTTTCATTTTTTTTTACAGGTCTATGGGTTAGCCATCTAGTTTGGTAAGAAAGCACATAATCTTTTAATTAAAAAATTCTCATTTCGCTTTTTCGTGTTTAAAAAGAATAGTGTATGTACTCACATCATTTCAAACTTGGTTTTGGGTTTCAAAGTCAACAAAAGTCAAAGTCAACAAAAGTCAAATTCAACAAAATTCAAAGTCAACAAAAGTCAAATTCAACAAAAGTCAAAGGTCAAAAAGTCAACAAAAGTCAACATTTCTTTTTTGGGCTTAAAACAAACATGCACAAAATCTTGAATGCTTTAAGGAAAGTGAACAAATCAGACATCTGATTTTGGGTTTAAAACTGAACAATCAAATCACATATCTTGTTTTTGGATCTTAAAACTGAACTAACTATCAAACACTTCACTTTTTGGGTTTTTAAATTCGACAAAGCAATCACACATTTCCTCTTGGGTTTAAAATAGAACATCAAATGAACTCAATCTCAAATGCATAAAGACAAATTGAACAAGGCAAACAATATCTCACTTTGGTGCTCATAAAAAGAACAAGCTTGCGAGTTCATTTTAGTTTTAGATCAAACACACATTGCTTAACTTATCACAAATCAATTGCGTGTCCTATGTGTTTGGCGCACTTGCACAAATTTTTTTAGAACTCAACCTCACTTCATGCACTATCATCTCCCATTGGCTCTCGTGGTCGTTGGTGCAAGAGAAAGGTGATTGACCGTTTGAACTTTTTTTGCAGATCTACTCTTGATAAATCTTTAGATTTGCTTAGAGGGGCCTGTCCATAAGAAGCATGATTCCTTCTGGAGAATGACCCCAAACTGGTAAAATCCTTCATCCGGTATATAAATAAGGCGCTAACCAAAAGAGCATCTTTATCCTTTCAAGCTCGGGTGGGTCATGTTCAATGGTAGTCTGGACTAGGTGAACTCCCTAGCATATCGACATAATTGAACTAGTATCTTAAGTGAGTCACACCATACAAACCAATTGTGGGGACACCATGAAAATACTATCAACTAATCAATCTAGCAACCTACTTGATCCATCCCCGAAAGCTTGATAATCGGCTAGGAAAGGAGGATAGTAACTTCCCCGAGAAATTTGTACATTCATGCCACGTTGAGCATTTGAAGTTGGCTAATATGACATCATGAAGCCATAGCATGCTTGATGATGGTCGTATTCTGATTAGCTCTTGTGTGTGTGCCTATGTATGTGGACAAAGGTTTTCAAGCTCACCGCATCCTCAAGGTAGAAAGTGTGTTTATGTGTTTTCAATGTTACAAACCTTGTGCAAAATAGTTCTTGAACATACAAAAATTTAAAGGTTTTGAAAGTCTTTTTGCCAAGGAGATCGACATTTCATTCTTCTTGCAAGGTTTCTTTGCCTCTTGCAAGATTGTTTTCTCACAAATTCTAGAAGTTCATCACTTGTTCCAAAAGCAAAAACAATCCAAGGCACACTTGTCGTAGTCACTGCCTACAAAAGTATCAAATTGAACTCATGTCCCATTCCACCAAGTATCTGAAAGTGAAGACTCCTTTGCCACATATCTACCAAGAACAAAAGGCCATAACCAAAGAGGCCAAGAAATATCAGTATATCACTAAAATCATTAAGGCAAAAAACCACAAACTTGAGGAATACGAGAGGGTCCAGTACAACTAAAAAATTCTTTGTTTTCTATAGAAATTCCACACCAACAATGCCTACATTCACTTTGAGCACTCCACCAATCCATCCTATCATCCAGTTGTTCATGCAAACACACATACTTGATTTCACACAGTATGCCTAGCAGCTTCATCACTACAATCGGTCACTTTTCCTATTCTTATATCACTTTGCCTGCATTTAGGAATTCCATAGTTGTCATCCCTAGAATCACATCACACATCATCCAAAGCATAATCCTATCATAAATCTGCATTCAATCCTAAACCATCCCTTAGTAATCCTAAACCAATCCTAAACCATCCTAGTTAATCCTAAACCAATCTTAGAAAATCCTAGATCCATCCTAGAAACCTTGCATCAACTTTTAGCAATTCTTATCATCCTAGAAAGCGCATCCTTCACTTGATATCCTAGCCTCTTTTTGAGTTTCTTACCCTTCATCCTAATTCAAGGATCATCATCTTAGGTATTTTTAGAATGAAACACTATTCTAAGATAACCCCCTCCGTCTATGAAACCTCATCACCTTGAGCAAAAGGTTGGTTCACATTGATCAAGAATCCCATCAAACCAAAGACCACAAGTCTGTCCTAGGTTTTGGCAATCGTATCCACCTTGATCATACATTAGGAAAGCAATCCTTAATCAGTCTTTTTTTACCAAGTCATCCTTAGTATTTTAGGAAGCATCACCGTCATCATAGATAGCGTCATCCTAGATCGTCATCTTAGCATCGTCATCCTTAGTCTTTTTTAGAACAATCCTTGCATTTTATCTTGCATCTTGCATCCAACTCTTTAGGACATTCATTTCATGCCACCCATCACATGAGCCATTAAGAAGAGGAAATACATGGCCCTTAATTAGTTAGCTAGTTCATCTGACCCAATGATAGATCACTCTAACACAATGGATTCCTTTGATCCATGACAAAACCTACCTATCCAGCACATTTGGGTAGACACTAATGAGATTCCCACCATGAGTACTATCAAAACATTCATCAATCATCCAGTGCATGTTCACATGGCAAGAGCCACATGTGGATGTAACATAAATCAAGTACTCACCGATATTTAGCAAAAAGGAATACAATTCCCACCTTGGATTATACCCATGCTTATTACACAACTTATGGGAATTTAAGGAGCAAGTCCTTATACTATCCAAAATGAAGTTGTTGATCCCCTTCAGCGAGCCTTATAGGTAGGATCTCTAATCTCACAGATGATACAACCTTCCATCCCACCTTCCATCATGCACACAACACCTCCATCTACCTCGGTCATAGTCATGGGAGCCCTGCCTCCTAATCCATCATCTACAGCAAAAGCAACACATCCCATCACTATGCACGCACCTGAGCCTCTTCAAAACATAGTCACTCTGCTTTCCCAATTAATCCCAACATTTGTCACATAATTCCCACCACCACCAGTCAAAACTCTGCAAACCAACATTCCACCCATCCCCACTCAGCCCATTCAAAATACAACAACCAGTTTGTAGCATCAAAGCACTCAAATCTCCATGCCTGTTCCTCCATTTTCCTCAACAGGATACCCATAATAGCAAGCATACTTCACCACAGGCATGCCACCTACCAACACCTATAACAAACCCTTAGTGCCACAAGGGCCCACTTTCCTTGCTCCGCCAACAACACACTCACTACGTATGCCAACAGTTCTTTTGCAAGCATAATTCAACCCAATTCCCCCACCACCACTTCCTCAAAATAGTCAACCAACACAAGGTGCTTCCTCATCTACTTGGAATAACTACCAAGCAGCCATACAAGCCTTGGGCATACCTACATAGTAGCAGACCACCAATCCATTTACATCCTCTACACAGCAACCACAATTCAACCCCTTCGCCTCAACACAATTCCTATTCCCCAATCCCGCAGCAAAAACCAATCCAACAACAACAACCTCTTCAGCAGAAACAACCCCATCAATCCCAGCCATAAAACACAAACCCCTTTGTTTCTCATGCACATCCATAGTATAGCCCTTTCACCATAGAACCACCTCCTATTCAACCTACCCAACAACCACAACCATTAGCACAGAATCCCAATCCACTCATTGCACAGGTGCTACAACAAATTGTGAATCCTTTTTAAAGTACGCACTCCACCACCCTATCTACCTAGCAGCTGCAACCCAGCTATGCCAACTACCTAGCTATGTTATCTTCCACTGCCTCACAACCAGTCCCTCCACTATAGCAAACCAGTGCTCCCATCAATCCCAACTACTTCATTCAACCCACTGGGGGCATTCCACCTCAGAACACCTATCTACCATCCTTCAACAATATGGCACTACCACCCAATGCAAGTGCACAGTCACCTCAACTCACTTATCCAACACCTCAACAGATATAGGCCTACTTCCAACAGATACAACAACAATAACATGCAATGCCACCCCCTCCACCACACTATTCCCCTCAGTTACAGTTCTCATCACCCTAACAACCTATCTATATTGACCAAACACCGCAATACCCTTCGCAAAACCCTCTGTATTCACCAGCTCCATTTGACCCCTATCTCATGAGTAGGATTAACATGCTATCAAATAACAATCCCCCACTAGCCAATTCAGAATGGGAGGAAATGAAGAATGCTTTAAAAGAGCTACGTGCTAGAACTCAAGCAAAGACCTTCAAATTTGAGGAAGTTTGTCCTTAACCGTTTAATAGATCTATCAATGAAATACCCTTCCCCAAGCACTTTGAAACACCCAAGTTTGACAAATATCAGGGGAAAGGAGATCCTATGAGCCACGTGAAATAATTCTACATGGCATGCCAAGAAGTGGCCTATAGCGATAACTTCCTCATGAGGCTATTTCCTAAAAGCTTAGGAGGGACCTATCTTGAGTGGTTCTACAAGATCCCTTATGGCACAATCTCTACTTTTTCCGAACTATTAGAGAATTTTTTGGCCCAATAGGCACACAATGTTGAGAATGAACTCTCCCTGCTTGATTTATGTAATTCCAAATAGAAGGGAGGAGAAAGCTTGGCAAATTACCTTCAGCGCTGGCAAGTACTTACCACAAGCTTGTCCTATCAACCCCCTGAGCAACATCTCATCAAGATCTTTATTAAAAACCTTCATCCCAAGCTTGCCTATATTATGCACATGAATTATATATAGACCTATCAGGACATCAGAATCAAAGGCATGGATCTTGAAAGAGGTCTTGTAGAAGATGTTTCCATAAAGCACTATAAAGAATCACAACTTGACAAAGGCATCAATGATCGCTCCAGATATTGGAACAAAAAAAAGAATGTCATAACTGATGGAGCCACCGACACTAAACATGTTTAGATTGTTATGGCAGGTCCTCAAGCATCCACTCCCACATACCAACAGCCACAACACTATCCGCAGAATTCCCCCGCACAGGCATACCAACAACCACCGCACTATCAATAGAATTCCCCCATACTGACCTATTAGAAACTATAGTATCAACAAGTTCCACCTCCCCTAGCATGTCACCAAGAAACCCACCACCAACCCACACCATAACAAACCATATGTCCGCAGCAAGCTAACCAACCCAATTATTATCATAATCCCCAACATTTCTAGCATCAGACTAATGCAATACCAGTCCAGCAGGGACAAAGCAGACCAAGAAGAGAGATCAAAATGCACCTAAGAACACATTCACCCCTTTGGGTGAACCTATCGATGTTATTTTCTGAAGAATGGAAACAACAAACCTGGTAGTATATCCTCCATTGATGCAACCTTTTGATGACTCTTCTCCGAAACCGCAATGGTTCAATGCCAATGAATATTGTGACTACCACCATGTTAAAGGACACACCACGATCAAGTGCATGAAGTTAAAACACTACATCCAAGACCTAATTGATCACAAGGATATTTAAGTAGATTCTACAAACAAAACCTCTCCCAATAGCAATCTAAAGATCTATCAAAATGCGTTCCCAAACCATGACAATAACATGGGACCTACCAATGCACACATTGCTTCAACATCCAATCAGGACAAAGGAAAAAAAATCACCCATACTAGTAATAACACTACCGCTCATGTTGAGTATGGTAGCATCATCAGTTGTATATCCCAAGTCGAGCCATTTGTCAATGTCATTCATGTGAAAGGCACTGATACTAATTATTTTGTTACCACACGTCGTGAACGCATAACTATTGCTGGTGCTAGTACTGCCTCATCCTCTGGGGCAAAATATAACTTATTGGAACATATAGGGAATACACCCGCCAAAATATCCATCTTGGATCTCTTGCGCACATCACCAATCCATCAAGAGATCTTGAATAAAGCTATGCAAGAGTCACGTGTTCCCAACAACATAGATCCCAGTTAGTTTAAAAACCTTGTGGGTCACTTATCCACATCTTATTCTATCTCTTTTAAACCCACTAACATGCCATTTTTTGAGCTTGATCATATCCTCCCTCTTCGCATCGTCGTCAGGGTATGAAACTTTGTTGTTAAGAGAGTCATGATAGATAATGGTTCGGCCTTGAATCTATGTACTTTAAAAATTTTAAAGGAACTGAGATACACTGAAGCTGATATCATGAATGATGTCATCACAATCAAAGCCTATGACAATCTAGAACAAACATCAGAAGGTACAATCTCCTTGCCCATTCAATTGGGCCCGGTAGTACAAGAGAGTAGCAACAATTTTCCATGTGGTCAATCTTGACCTCCCATACAACATCCTCCTTGGATGCCCATGGATTCACACTATGCAGGACGTCCCTTCCACCTATCATCATTGTATCAAGTTTCAACACAACCAAGTTGAGATCACTATCCATGTAGATCCCAAGCCCTTCACATATTGCCATGCGTTGGAAGCCTCCCATCTAGATTCAAATCATTGTCCTAGGACTGACCTTGGCGCATCTATCGCCAGTTCCTCCACAACCCTTCCAAATCTAAACACCATCCTTGTGTCCACTCTATCCATTGTTAAGATCGACCACCAAGGCTATGGATAATATAGTCTAACTAATGCCTTCACTGTTGGAGCCCTCCCAGCTGATCCACATACCCATGGGCATCCATCCAATTACATTGAGAAAAATCCACCTAAACTAATGCAATTCGGTCCTACCACCTTTATTTCTCACGACATTCCGAATAGCCAGAAAATAACACTTGATATCAATCAATGGCTCTACAAATATCCTACACCTCTTGACAGTGGCCTCCTGAATCGCTTCAAAGATAAATATCCCTCTGCTCACAAATTGGTCACTGAAAAGTGGAACTACCAACGAGGTGGACTAGGCTCTGAAGAACAAGGCATGAGAGCCCCCATTGTGCCCTCCAAACTTCAAAAGCACATTGGTATGGGATTTGTACATGATGCATCTAGCCTTGGCAATAACATGACTTGGGGCACTAAGGAAACCAGTCTAACCTATCACATTCTCCTGGGTAGCATATGCGAATTCAAAAATATCTCGGAAGAGAAAATTGTGAGAACTTATAACGATATTGACGATGAAATTTTCCTTGATAACTCCATCCTTTTCCAATTATCCCTCCAATTTATTGACCTTCCACTCCTCCATCCTAAACTCATTAACTGGGACCAACCAAGCGTCATCCTGATAGACAAGTTTGAAAGCATGGCCGTGCTCCTAAACTTCATGGGAGCTACAGATCAAAAACCAGATTGGGGGAAGACTTCCACACATGTATACACCTTGAACCTGGAAGCATACTTTGGGGGAGAGGAGGACTCTAGCCGCAAAATTGAAAATAAAAAAATGTATCTCTTAGTGAAAACCCTTCTAGGGAACTATCAGATAAGAAAAAATAAAAAATAAAAGGTGTATCTCCTAGTGAAAACCTTTCTAAGGCACCAGGAGATGGAGATTATCCTCTCCCTATCATCCATGATTATAGGCCAGAACAATCATCTATTCTCATCGAGGAAACCCAACCTATTATTCTAGGTATAGAGGACCAGCCTCGCCTCACTCACATTGTAGTATCCTTGACAGAAGCAGAAGAAATAGCCTTCACATCTCTTTTAAGAGAATATCCAGACATCTTTGCATGGTCCTACTCTCACATGCCTGGCTTGGATCTAGAACTTGTAGTACATCATTTATCAGTGGATCCTAACATTAAACCTGTCAAACAAAAGCTCTGGAAAATGCATCCCAAAGTTGCATTAATGGTCAAAATAGAACTTGAAAAGCTCTTAGCAGCTAGAATCATTAGAGCGATAGATTACTCAGACTGGATTTCAAATATGGTCCCAGTCTCTAAGCCGGATAACTCCATTAGAATCTGCACAAAATTCTGAGATCTCAACAAAGCATGTCCAAAAGATGACTTTCCATTGCCTAATATCGACATGATAGTGGACCTCGCTGCCAGACATGAGATGTTGTCTCTCATGGATGGATTTTTAGGATATAATCAGATCCGTATAGCAGAAGAAGATCAGCATAAGACAACATTTACAACCCCATGGGGTACCTTATGTTACAACATGATGCCATTTGGCCTCAAGAATGCTGGAGCAACATATCAGAGGGCCATAACCGTCATCTTTCATGACATGACCCATAAGATCCTTGAAGATTATGTGGATGATATATTGGCTAAATCACAAAATAGAATGGATCACCTAAATGATCTAGAGGTAGTGTTTGATCAACTTTGACATTGTGGTCTCAAGCTAAATCCAAAGAAATGTGTCTTCGAAGTTACATCAGGAAAGATCCTTGGCTTCATTGTATCATGATGTGGCATCAAGATAGATCCTAAAAGGATAAAGAAATCATGGAAATGCCTCTGCCAAAGACACTCAGACAGCTGCACAATCTACAAGGAAAGCTACAATTAGTGCGCCGCTTCATATCACAGCTTCCAGAAAAATGCCAACCTTCCACGCATTTGCTAAGGAAAAATCATAGTTTCAAATGGGATCCTATGTGCCAAAGAAGCTTCAACAAAATCAAGGAATATCTAGAAAATTCACCTATTCTAGTGCCGCCTACACCAAGAAAACCTCTCATATTATATATATCTACAACAACAACACTAAAAGAGCATGCTATCTACTACATCAGCCACGCTTTGGTGGGTTATGAGATAAATTATACACCAATGGAAAAAGCATGCCTAGCAGTGGTCTTCACCACTCAAAAGCTTTGTCACTACATGCTTAGTCACATAGTCAAGCTTATATCAAAACTAGACCCACTCAAGTATCTGCTATCTAAAACAACTCTCACAGGTCGCATGGATAAATGGGTAATGCTTCTCAACGAGTTTGACATCCAATATATCGACAAAAAAATTTTCAAAGGTCAAGTCATCACAAATTAGTTAGTAGAGGCACCATTGATCGACGCATATCCATTAGTCATGGATTTTCCTGATGAACATCTATGCATGATTGAAGAACAACCAGCCTGGAAGTTATTCTTTGATGGTTCATATACATCTCATGGTTCTGGGGCAGGAATCTTGTTTGTTACCCCACAAGGTGACTACATCCCAAAATTATTCAAACTGGGATTTCCTTGCACTAACAACATAGCAGAATATGAGGCACTGATTGCAGGACTCGGCATGGCCATCCAGTGGAACATCACGGATATCCAAGTCTTTGCTGATTCTCAACTAATCATAAAGCAAGTGTTAGATGAATTCCAAACAAAAGATGATAATTTGTTACCTTACAAAGAGATGGTAGATAAAATGAAGGAGTATTTCATCAATCTGCAAATCACCCAAGTGCCATGTCTACAAAACAAAGCTGTCAATGCAATGGCTATGATCGGGTCTCTTCTAGAAATACCACGTGATGCAATGCAGTCTGAGTTCTTGGTTGAACAACTTCACGCACCAACTTATGAGAGTGATGACATTAATTGGGTCTGTGTCTTGGTTGGTCCTCAGTCCCCATGGTACCACAACATCCATGCTTATCTAAAGAATGGTGTCATATCCCCCCATCTAACAAACACACAACGCCAAAACCTTATTCGAAGAGCTTCCCCCTACACTATTTTAGTTGACACCTTATATCATCGCGGTTATCAATATGTTCTCTCTAGGTGTTTAGAAGAAGTTGAAGCTGCCCAGGCATTGTGAGAAGTGCATGCTGGAATTTGTGATGCCCACATGAGTGGCATGGTCCTCGATAAACAACTTCTTAGAGTCGGGTATTATTGTCCTACTATGGAACATGATGCCTGTGAATTTGTAAAAAAATGCTTACCATGTCAGCAACATGCAAATCTGATCCATGCACCAACACAAGAGCTACATCTTATTGCGTCTTCTTGGCCATTCTCATGTTGGGGTTTTGACCTCGTTGGTAAGATCACTCCCCTGTCCTCTAAGGGACACAAATTTATCATCACAACAACTAAATACTTTACTAAGTGGGTTGAAGAAATCTCGCTTACCCTTACGACATGCATCCAAATCTCCAAGTTTATCCTATACCACATCATTTTCCGCTTTGGCATTCCATCCACCATTTTCATAGATCATGGTTTGCCATTTTAAAATCATCATATGGTCGATCTGTGTGAGCGCCTCCACATCCATCATCACTTCTCTAGCCCATATTTTCCATAGGGTAATGGCCAAGCTGAGGCAACCAACAAAACACTTCTAAAAATCCTAAAGAAGGTTGTCTATGATACTGGTTGTGATTGGCACCTCCAAATTAATCATGTCCTTTGGGCCTATCGCACTTCCTTCCACACTCCCATAGGCACCACTCCATATTCCCTTGTCTATGGTACCGAGGCTATCTTACCAATTGAGGTTGAACTACCATCCTTACGGGTATCTCTCAAAGGCCTAATCACAGATGAAGACTACAGAGTAGCAAGACTCACATAGCTTGATCTCCTTGATGAAAAGTGCCAGCAAGCATATGGCCACTTGGTTGTATATCAGAACAGATTAAAGCAAAGCTATAATAAGAAGATTCACCCATGCCAGTTCCAGGTAGGGGACTTTGTGCTCAAAGAGAATCAGAAAGTGGGCGCTAATCAGGAAAAGAAGGGTAAGTTTGAAGTTACCTAGCAAGGCCCATATATTGTCACTGCATGCTTTGGTTCTGGGGCATATTAGTTATCTACTCCTGAAGGAGAACCCCTGAATGATCCAATCAATATCATTCATCTTAGGCACTTCTATGCCTAGCAGTTGATCAGTTATTCCAATTAATCTAAAAAATCCAAAAACATTATAAAAAGTCTTGAAAAACTCATTGTCTTGGTGAAAATATGGTACATAGACACCTTGATGATAGCAAAAAAATTTAAAAAGAAGAAAAAGAAAAAAAAAAGATTAAGAGAAATCACTTGTCCAATGGTGAAAACTCGGCAATCAGTCACCTTGGACAAGTATGTGTGGTGAAAACCTGGCAATCAGGCATCACACATAGTAGGCCATATCATTATCTATCAAACTCTCATTCTCCTATGTCTCATTCATTCTACTCCACTTTGGCCTAATCATTATCTATATTTCCTAGATGTTCCATTATCGCTCGCTCAGTCAGCATTGGTCCTCCTATCCTACATCCTGAGATTTTGTACATATCCTTCCTCTATATAATCATTTGTCCCATTTGTATATGCATTTTCTTATCCCAATCCTTGAGCTTCAGTCCTATAAATATCATGTGTTTTTCAATCTAGTCTTGTATCTAGTCCCACTTGTACATATCTCGCATCCTTGGTCGTTCTCCTTGTAGAAAGTGATCCAATTCAATTCTGAATCTTGTGCTTCAGCAAGTTCCTTATGACAAAATCTTGTTTCGAAAATTTGATCATCATCACATCTTTTGGCCAATTAGATACACACATGACCTCTCTATGGAAATGGGTCCTTGAGGGTGTATCCTTCCTCTCGTTGACCTAAAGCCAATCATCTTTCTGGAAATGGGTCCTTGAGGATGTATCCTTCCTCTCATTGACCTAAATCTAGATCATCATCATCACTGGGTTCTTGTAGGATGTATCCTTCCTCTTGACCTAATCTCAATCCAATCATTATCCCATATCATTGATATCTCTGGCAAAAGGCATCTTGTTATTAAATTTTTGATCTTGAAATTTGATTTTGGTTCTTGGTTATCATTCCTGATTCTTTTAGTTTTCCTCCTCCTAAAAGTTTCCACGATTCTTTATATCATGGTAAACTAAAAAATGATGCACCTAGGATAGGGAACTTGATATTTTTGTTTTTTTCTTGTGAGTCAGTAAGATATGACCCTTGCACCTATGTAATCCATTTGGGTTTGCATACTGCACTTGGGAAATGTCATTTGCTTGTGGGCTTTTCCACCATCATTTACACCATGGTTTTTTCTGGGACCCATGTATGATGCTGGGGCAACCCTTGCGTGTTTGTTGTGTCAGTCCTCTGCAACATTGGTGACAAGGTCTCATGTTCCTAGTAACCTTGGCACAGTCTCTAGTGTTACTATATCAAAATAAGTGCTCAACTACATGGTGGTATTCCATCCTGGAATACCCCTTGCTCAAGCTTCAAGAAAAAAACCCCCCCATCCCCTCCCCATCATAGCATTTCCTTTTTAGTCCAATCAAATCCCGTCTCACACCTAACCCTTCATCCTTGATGCAAATCTGACTATCCCATCCCTCATTCTTCTACCCCCCCTTCCTTTTTCTTCTATCCTCTCTCTCGTGGCCATCTCTTTTTAAGATGTCGCCAGGGCTTCGCCTTTTCTCCTTGTCACCCTCTTGAGGGGGCATCATCCTGGTCATCCTATCCTAACTCTATCCTAATCATTACTTTGGGGCAACTTTTTTTCCTACGTCCACATCTTCGCATCGTCTATTGTTTTAAACGTCTTCAAAATAGCGTTATTCTAACACTACATTGAAGAGGGGAAAAATGTAGACACCTAAATCTGATTAACATGTCTAATCATATTTAGTGCCTTTTAGGACATATTTGCTAAGTAATTAAGCATTACCTAATTGATCTATGTCATCCCCTAGCCCTAATTAATTCAATTAATTGGCTATAGTCCTAATTAATTATTAAAAGCAACCAATAGCTTAATAATTAATTAAAACCCTATTCCCCTATTATTAAATGAATATGTTATTTATGTAATTCAATTCATTAATATTCCCTTTAAACCCTAACCTAACCTATCTCAACCACCTAACCCTAAGTTCAAACTCAACCCAACCCCTTCACACATGCTAACCTAACCAATCCAAACCCCTAACCTTGAGTTCAAACTCAACCCAACCCTTTCACACATGCTAACCTAACCAATCCCAACCACCTAACCCTAAGTTCAAACTAATCCCAACCTCTTCATACATGCTAACCCTTCATTATCCCCCTAATCACCATTCTTATCTCCTAACCCTAATCCTAATTCTATCCCTAACCATGTCACATTCCTAATCCTTGATTAGGAACTAAACCCCCAAATTCAAAGTCAATAATCTCAAGCCATGCTTATCCATAAGAATAAATATCTCTTACATCCTCATAAATGCCTCTTACACCCTCTTTATGAGCCTTATCTTCTAGAGGCTTCTTGGTCCATTTCCCTAAATGGTCAATTCCTCCCTACTTTCAACCCAATAATATTGTGACAAGTGTCACAATTTGATGCACTTGAAGAAGCACAATCCATGTGCTCTCTTCTAATGGCATCCTGACCTCTCTTCAGCTTTGCATCTGAACCACTCATTTTCAACCCCATTTCCTATAAATAGAAGGCTCATTCCTTCACATTTCATCCATCTTTTGAAGCAACATCATAATGTCAATTTTAGCTTAGATATTCCAATCTTGAAGAGTAAACTTATAATGCCAGTTTAGAGAACATACCTTTAAAGCTTGGAGCACATCTTGAGCACACATCCATAAGCATGAACACATCAAAAATGGGATCTTAGATTCAATTTTGAGGAGGTTTTTACACTTCCTTGTTTCCTTATTGTTTAAGTTTGTCTTTTTCTATTTAATCATGTATGTAGTTTAGATTATTAGTTTTTGGGTGTTTTGATTCATTATTATTCTCCCTTACTTCTAATTTTCATAGCTTACAATCAGTACTATCCAAGATTCAGAGGTAGGATATGCCCTAGTCCTTAAACCAAAGGAAAAAATAGTGCACAAAGAGGTACCTAAGGAAGTAGATAGTCTACTGCAGAAGTATGAGGGAATAGTTGTAGGAGACACACCAGATGAAATCCCACCATTGAGGGACATATGTCATCAGATAGATTTCATTACAGGTGCTTCCCTACCCAACAAAGCTGCATATAAACTCACCCCTGATCAGAATGTAGAAGTCACTAAGCAAATCATTGAACTGTTGACCAAAGGAATCATACAAAAGAGTCTTAGCCCTTGTGCAGCCCCAAGTTTTTTGGCCCCTAAGAAGGATGGAAAATGGAGACTATGCACAGACTCTAGGGAAATAAACAAATTAATAATTAGATATAGATTCCCTATACCAAGAATAGAGGATCTACTAGACCAACTTGGAGGAGCATGCTATTTTTCCAAGATAAACCTTAAATCAGGCTATCATCAAATAAGGATAAGGCCTAGAGATGAGTGGAAAACTGCATTTAAAACCACTGAGGGATTATATGAATGTCTTGTGATGCCATTTGGTCTTAGTAATGCTCCTAGCACTTTCATGAGGCTAATGAATGAAGTGCTTCATGATTTCATTGGCAAGTTTGTAGTGGTCTAATTAGATGAGATTTTGATCTTTAGTAGAACCAAGGAAGAACATATGAGAAACTTGGAACAAGTCCTCCAAAGACTTCATGAAAAGAAACTATCCATCAACCTAGAAAAGTGTGCATTCATGCAACAAGAGTTGACATTCTTGGGTTTTGTCATCTCTAAGGGCACTTTGAAGATGGATCCTGAAAAGGTAGACGATATCATCAATTGGCCCAAACCAAAAACACTAGGAGAAGTCAGGAGCTTCCATGGATTGGCTACCTTTAATAGGAAATTTGTCAAAAATTTCAGTCATTTTTGTGCACCTCTACTTGATACCATCAAGGGTGGTAGGAAAATCAAATTTTAGTGGAAAACCCAAGAAGATGAAGCTTTTGAGTATTTGAAGGGAAGAGTAGCATAGTATCCTATCTTGGAACTACCTACCTTCAACAAGTTGTTCACAGTAGAGACAAATGCTAGCAATCTAGCCATAGGTGCAGTCCTCAGTCAGGATGGAAGACTAGTGGCTTTCTTCTCTAAAAATTTGAATGAGGCCAAGAAAAAGTACAGTTTATATGACCTAGAACTTTATGCTATGGTTCAAGCCCTTAATAAATGGAGGCACTACTTACTTCCAAATGAATTTTTTTTTTTTTATAGATAACCATGCATTAAGTTTTCTTAATAGTCAAGACAAGTTAAGTTGTAGGCACATGAAATGGGTTGAACAACTCCAAGCATTCACATTTTCTATAAAGCATAAGAAAGGAAACTCCAACAAAGTTGCAGATGCTCTTAGTAGGAGAGTGATATTGGTTGAAGAAGTATAGGTTCAAAGCATGGGAATTGATGCCCTCAAGAACCTATACAAGGAGGATGCAGACTTTGGTGAAATCTACAAGGTTTGATCTACTCTTTCAGATGCATATAATACTGTATATTCGAATATTTATTGCAGAATGGTCTTTTGTTTAAGGGGGGTCAACTTTGTATTCCTAAATGCTCTATGAGAGAAAATATGATCAAAGAGAAACATTGTGGCACACTAGGGGCTCATTTTGGGATTTATAAGATGCTTGAACTCATAAGGAGAAACTATCATTGGCCTAAAATCCCCACTGATGTCAAAAAATTTATGCAGACATGCACTATTTTCCAAAGATCCAAAGGAGTTAGGACCAATCAGGGTCTCTATCAACCACTCCCAATTCCAACAAAACATTGGGATAGTGTGAGTATGGACTTTGTCCTAGGACTTCTAAGAATGAAATAGGGATTTGACAACATCTTTGTTATTGTTGACAGATTTAGTAAAATGGCTCACTTTGTTCCTTGTAAAGTTTCTAATGATGCTTTTCATATTGCTAACTTGTTCTTCATAGAAGTGGTCAGGATTCATGGATTTCCATCATCCATTATCTCAGACAAAGATGTGAAATTCCAAGGGCATTTTTGGAGAACCCTTTGGAAAAAGTTGGGGAAATTTTTTTTTTTAGTTCTGCATACCATCCACAAACAGATGAGAAGACTGAAGTTGTAAATAGATCACTAGGAAACCTTCTAAGGTGTCGAACAAAACAATATGGATAGTCTTGGGATGCTATCCTCCCTCAAGAAAAATATTCTTTCAATGATTCAATCAACATATCAATAGGGAAGACACCATTCAAAGTGAACTATGGACTTTATCCAAGAGGAGTCATGGAGTTGAGAGACTTACCAAGTGACTTTAAAAGCACTGCACATGGTGAAGAGTTGTCTGTATGGATCAAACAGATTCATGATCAAGTCAGGGATACATTGAATCAAAACACTACAAAGTACAAGGCACAAGCAGATAAGAAGAAGAGATATGCGACTTTCAAAGAAGGAGATCAAGTATGGGCATACCTGAACAAGGCAAGGCTACCTAGGGGCACACTAAACTACAGATGAGGAAGACTGGTCCCTGCCAAATACTTCATAAATTTGGGGACAATGCTTATGAAATTTCTTTACCCCCAACTGTTAGCCGTAGTACTTACTTTATGCTGTGTTAGTTATATTATGTGTAGCCAACGGTACTTAGTTACTAGCAGAGGGCGGTTGGAAATTGATGGTGACGGTTGGTCACACCCCTTCAAGTTTTATATAAGCGATGTACTTTCTCTTCAAAAATAGGCTGAGAGGGACTATTGTAAATGTATTCATGTTACAGATGATTAATAAGGACTCTGATATTTTGTGATCTATCTTATGTATTTGTATTTCCGTACAATGTCTATGCACTAGTAAACTAGGTTACCCCCGTGGGTAAACATTTGGCGCCGCTGCCTAGACATACTCGGGAAGGAAAAATAAAATAAATTGATGTGTTGATTATTGCCCTGTGGAGAAGTGAGAAAAGAATTCATGCCCAACCAATTGAATAAAAATAGAAAGAAGGAACTCGAGGAGGAACAAGCCAATAGAAAATTCATACTCGCACAACAACAAGCCGAGTGAAGGGAGAGATACAGAAGACGCGCCTAAGGACTACCGAAGGGAGTAAGTGAAGGCGAGGGTCTGGAGGTATCTAAATGGGAGGATGGGAGAAGTGACGAGGACTTCCTAGAGGAAACAAGGAGCTTGTTCAGGTCCTTAACCTTAACCCCATGGATGGAAGCAAGAGAAGTCTGAAGGAAGGAAAAAGAGGAAGCCGTATGGAGGGAGGCTTAGGATACCGTTGCCGCTGCGAGTATCAAAGTGACTGAGGGGCACGGGTATCATAGTATCCCACTAGGCCTAGACAATTCTAGTAGTTCAAGGACATCAAGTGGTACAGTACCAAACAATTCTTGTGTACCAATGCCGACAGTACCATCCCAGCTTGTAACACAACCGGTGCTGCAAACACAGTCGACACCTAGAAAAGTAAACATGGCGACCAACAAGGAGAAGTTGCCAAAATTCCATGGAGATGGAAAGGAAGATCCAGTATGACATTTTTGTACATGTGAGACAATTTTTTCTGCGAATGGAGTCACCGACGAGGAAGAATGGGTGAAACATTTTCCTACCACACTCAGAGGGGTAGCCATTGACTGGTACTCCGATGTGGACAAAACAATGGTAACCACTTGGGACAAACTCAAGAAAGAATTTTAGAAGGAGTTTCGACTCTTGAGGGATGAAAATGAAATTGTTTCTGAGATATATGGTACTAAATAAGGCAAGAAGGAGACTGTGTGGGCCTACAGCTGCCGACTAAAGGAGTTAGTCAAAAAAATGGAGAGCCAGCCAGCGGATGACCTGAAGAAAAGATGGTTCATGGAGGGCCTGAAATCGAACCTACAGAGGAAAATGAAGATAGTTCCCCCCACCTCATACGGAGATGCCTATAACCAAGTGATGGACTTGGAGAGCAAACAAAAGACCTCCAAGAAGAAAAGAAGCAAGTCTTCCTCCAGCAAAGATGACATCGCGGATGATGATAGTAGCAGTGATGGCGAGTCGAAGAAAAAAAGTCATGACACTCCAAAAGGACATGGAGAGAATGATGAAGGAGTTCAAGACCATGAAAGGGGGTACCAACAAGGGGGAAGATGAAACGTGGTGTACGAACTACAAGGAGAGTGGCCATATGAAGGGGTTGTGTCCCAAAAATGCATTCTGTGATATTTTCCAGATCATGGGCCATTCCACCAAGGAATGCCCATACAACATGAAAGTGGGGAATCACCAAGTGCTATTTACCCAAGGGAAACCATCTACATCAGGCGGGTATGGAGGCAACCAACGCGGTGGCGGAAGGGGTAGTAACAACAACACCAACATAAGGAGTCAAATACAATATGACTCCAAGGGTCGGCTGGTGAGCTAGTGTCAAGCTTGTAATCAATGGGGCCACTTTGCAAAGGACTGCGACAAGGGTGACACCTCGTAGAAGCTATGTTGGTGGTGTGGTCTTAGCAACCACGAGGATGCCAACTGCCTAAAATATGGCATTAATTGGCTAGACCTAGATGGAAGCACGAATATGGTATTGACCATCACCTGAGGGCAAGCAAAGAAAACCACATATCCAGACCCTCAAACAGAAAAACAATGAGCACGGGAGGCTAAGGAAGAAATAGAGAAGGCGATGAAGACACAAAAAGAAATAGGGGAGATGGCCACCACCTCAGGCCGGAGGGAGGAAGAACAAAACATTCTTAGACAATTGTTACACTTGGAGGTACCGGTGAAACTCCAAGACCTCCTTCACACCATGCCTCACTTGGGATCGACACTGTTGGGGAACTTGGCCACGCAGCCAAATACCACACATACAAACATCCCTGGAGGGTCTGCAATTGACCCGATGATACTTGCTGTAAACAACGGGAGGTACCCGGCAGTCATCAAGATGGGTATTCTTGGCACCACTCTCACAGACACCATTGTAGATGGTGGGTCCGGAGTAAATGTACTTTCGGAGGAGACATGGAAAAAGTTGGGGAAACCCACGTTGTGGCCTCAAAAATTCAACCTGTTGGGAGCGGACCAGCACGACATCAAACCCATCAGAACCGTCATGGCTCAACACATGATGATTGGGACACAACCCTTCATACTTGACTTTGTGGTGATCCGACTAAAGAAAAAGGGGTATGAGGATATTTTGGGACGAGGGTGGCTCACCTCAGTGAAGGTGAACCACAACTGGAAGCAAAACACACTCGCCATGGAGATTGCTGGGAGGAAGTATGTGATTGACCTCTGTACACAAATGGTGAGTGAGGAGTTAGCATCTTCAGAATTAGAATTCAAAGGAGAGCAAGTGGGAGGAGACAAAGGGAAAAGAAGAATGGAGCCCAATGATGAAGGGGTTTTGGAGTTGGAAGAATTTTCTGGGGATGATGGAGATTCAATGAATGGCCTCTTTCATTAGCAGATGGAAGATTACAAGTTCTTCCCACCATCTTATAACATGCTAAGCATTAGGGAGGAGGAAACCACCCCCGCACACCAGCTTATGAAGGAAGAACCCATCAAATACCAGGAGTTAAAATCAAAGGGGAAAAGCCTTAGTGATGACGCTCGTGTCGGCAACGGTTGGAACACCATGGCCAGAGCATTCAAATTCTTTATTCTCCTTCTTCTTATGTATGGGCCAACGATCATGGTCCCTATAGAATTTATGGTTCCTAGCCTTTGGCTCAACATCGAAAATAGACCCAAGGACAAATTTTGGGTAGTCGGCTACAACGAGACCATCCAGCTGTGGACTCTCGACGGATGGGAGATACACGAGGTCATTAGCAGTTCCAAATTGAAACCTCACCTGGAGGGGATGGACAAAGCACCCAAAAGAATGGACAGAGCCCCTGAGGAGATGGAAGGGGACCCAAGAAACCAGAGAGGCCGGAGGGATGACCGGAGAGGCACTCGGAAGGTAATTAGATTAGGCAATTGACCAAAAAATTTAAAAAATAAAAAATAAAAAAGTGTCTACACGGTACCGTACGCCCTAATGCCATACAGGACCGTATGACCATATGAAAACAACCAACCCCACCATACAGCAGATGGCTGTATAGACCCAGAAGAGGAAAAACAAACAGAAAACATGGTCGTACGGTATGTAGACGTGGCACATAGCCGTACGGACCTGTGAGACCCACACAGGGAAGAAAAGTAATAAAAGTGTTAGTATGGTACTATACAACCTGAGACCATACAGACATGTATGGTCATATGAAAACACAACACAAAACATAACAAGGTTGTACAAAAGTCTACCGTACGGTCCCACGGGAGCAAACAAAATTTAAAAAATAATTGTATGGCCTTACGAGATGTTGCATGGATGAACGCACAGGGATAAAGTGTCGTATGGCCACGACACTCCAAAAATTCATGTGAGTTAGTATGGATTTGAGGACACAAGAAACACATCGATGTATGAAACAATAGCAATAACACCATACAGATTGTGGAGTGGAAGTGAAGATCCATACGGCACAGGTAAGACCATACAGCGTGGGTGGCTGGTTTTAATTTTGCCGTACGGAATGGTTATGGATTTCTAATAGATAGGTTGGACATATTTTATTCTATATGGTGGCAATAGAGGTCTACGGTAAGGGTACCGTATTGAACTGAACCTCCAAGTGGTCAGGGAACACAAATGGTTATATTTATTATTAAAAAAAAAATGAAAAAAAAAATGACAAATAAAGAATAGTGCACAATGAGTTAGCATATGGTACCGAAGGGAAGGACGTAACTAGCTAGTGAAGAAAACATAGTTATTGGCCATTTACATAGGCATTAAAGCAGTTGGCAGAAAGAGTATGGCGTCGGACAAAAATCACAAAAATGGTGTGCGCCATGGACTTTTGTGTGAGTTTGAAGGTGCTAAATTGGTGTGCTGCCCAAGGACCCTACGGGGGTGCTGCCCCTCAACCCCCATTTGTTTTTGAGGTGCCCCACAATAGAATTTGGGTTACCTGCACCGTCAGGGTAAGCGTTGAGTTTGTTCCGCTAGGTGTGGAAGAATTTTGTAGCCGAGGGAGATGGATTTGGAGGTTGTGAACACACAACTTTGAACAGTTGAGACCCTAGAGATGCTATAGGCATGAATTTTCCATGCGTAAGTGGTGACGAGAGAGGTAGCAGGGTACTACGCTTTGAGGAGTATGTCTTGGCTGGACATGAGGCTGCCGTGGTGGAGGCATAGAGAGCTTGGGAGGAGCTGACCACTAGGTTGGAGGCAGTAGAGAAAGACTTGGCTTAGTGTACCCAGTAATTAGGTGTGGAGAAGGAAACATGGCTACTAAAGACAGCATGGTTGGAGGTAGTATCATTTGATCAATAGATTTGCAGCACTTGGTAGAGGCTGAGACTGAGCAACATGTTTTGGTTCTTGTACGTGGTTCATCATTCCTATCTTGTTATGTTCCGTATATTTTGTTGTCGTCCAGAGATGACTTTTTCTTTAGAGGGGATGATGTTAGCCGTAGTACTTACTTTATGCTGTGTTAGTTATATTATGTGTAGCCAACGGTACTTAGTTACTACCAGACGGCGGTTGGAAATCAGTGGTGACGGTTGGTCACACCCCTTCAGGTTTTATATAAGTGATGTACTTTATCTTCAGAGATAGGCTGAGAGAGACTATTGTAAATCTATTCAAGTTATGGATGATTAATAAGGACTCTTATATTTTGTGATCTATCTTATGTATTTGTATTTCTATACAATGTCTATGCACCAATAAACTAGGTTACCCCTGTGGGTAAACACCAACTATTTCTATTTCCCCTATCTTTAACATTTGTGATCTCACTCCTTTTAAGGGTGATACAGGATGCAGGATCTAATAATTCTTTAGAGGAGGATGAAGATACACAGGAAGAATGGATAAAGGACTTACCACCAAACTAACCATTACAGCTGGAAATTATTCTTGACTCCAAAGTTGTCAAACAAACCAGGAAGAAGAACTACACAGACTACTTGGTTAAATGGAAGGGTATACCTAACATTGATGCCACATGGATGAATCAAGAGTGTAATCACAAGCATGTAACTTCCATTCAATAATTGCTCTCAAGTGAGACTTTAGTTTTCAAAACAAGGGAGTATGGTGTAGGAGAACCTTTCCTCCACTCTTCAAAACAATCATCTTCTTAGGGTATTCAAAGGATTCACCCAAGGGCCTCCATGCCTAAGGGTCATCAAGATCATTTCAAGAGTTTTCAATAAGCCACTTTGTAAGGCCTAGTCACCCTTGGTGTCTTTATAAACCTTGGGCTTTGACTATGGTTATTTGGAATGTTTTGATTTTAGTATAGTATAGGTGTGTTATTAGGATTTTTTTATCATGTTTTATATTAATTATGATAACTGGGATCTTAGACTTGGGTCTTGTTAAGGGAAAGATGCACTTTTGCAAGAAATGCAAAAAGTTGCTCATTGCTAGAAATGTTGTCAAAGAAAATTTTGTAAAAAGGTTCTAAACATGTTGTAAACGATTCCCAATGGTCAAAACCTTCAAAAATTAGCTGGATGCATTGGGAAAAATTCTTCATAAGCCCTTTCAGGAAGGTGGAAGACAAGGAGGATGTAATCTATTTTTTTGAAATCAATAAAGATTCCCTATTTTCCCTAATTTATGTCTGCAAACTGAATGTGTATAGATTGGTACAGATAGGAAGAAAAAAATGAGTGGATGAATTGAAAACCAAGATGAGTTAAGAAGTATATATAATTGGTTTGAAGTGATTCTAAGATTAGGATCAAAGGTTATAAACAAAACTCTCCCGGGTGCACAAAAACTCTTCCTGGATAGGCAATTTTCAGAGATCATGCCCTAACTTGCCTTTCCACCATGGGAATTCCTTGTCCCTTAGGGAAATTCAAGTAGGTTCAATGTAATATAGGATACCATAAGTTGGGGAGAAGGGGAATGGACCTACTATTTTTACCAGCAAGGCCTAGGCCAACCATCTCTATGTGCTTGGTTCAGGCTAGAGAAGAATGAAGTAGAAGAAACACTTAGGGGGTGGAAAAACTCAATCCAATGGTGTATTTTAGTATCTAAGGGGTCCCTTTAACTATTCTAAATGGTTTCTTGTTAGAGGAGTTTGGCTGGTGAAGACTTCTAGAAGAAATCAACTCTTTTAGGCCTAATTAGGTCTCTTGCAGCAGTGAGCATTAGGTACTTTCCTTTTTGTTTGGGAGTCTATGATTTTAGGTTTTGATATAACTTTGTAAAGGGTGTCTAGATCTAATCTTTTCTTGATAGGTCCTTTTGGAATATTTTAATCTAAGTCCTAAAAACTCGCTCAATAGGGCTACAAGCCAAGAATGCCTAAAGCCAGAATTGTTGTCTGATTTCTTAGACAATCTTAAGGGTTACAAATCATCTCTTTTAGAGACCTTTGAAGTTTTTGGAACCTTTCCATCCCCTACAACATATAGGTTTGTATTTTATGTTTAAAACAAGCATAAGTTACTTTCTTAAAAGAAGAATTAGTATCCTCTAGGAGGATAGTGTATCTTGTAGTTGCTACATGAACCCTTTTGAAGGTGTAAAGCACTCTCTTGATCCAATTTGGGTGTAGAAATTGTGGAAAAGAATCCTAAGGCCACACCAAAGCAAATTTTCCTAGATAGAGGAGGGCTCTACATCACCTAACAAGTGGTATCAAAGCCCTCTAAAAGGATTTGACTGATACACCTATTAGGATGAACCAGTGAATGATTTGTTGTGCAATTCTGATTTGTTGAATAACATACTCTGATGTAGTACTAATCACATGAATGTGATAGATGAGTCTCTACTATTCCTTTATAATGTTGTAGCCTTCAAATCAATCTGCATCTTGATATTCACATCTATATATGTATTCAATGTTGTTGTAATAATGATTAATTATTTGGATAAACAAAGTGTCTCACATATATACCTATCCAAATCAATTACCTCCGCAAGTTGGCTACAATAATATCAAATAGTTTCAAACAATATTCAGCAAGTTAGATCAATGCTGATACTCGGGTCCAGTAATCCACTCAGGTGTATGATGACACTCGGGAAACACAATGAACTTGGAAATTTTGGCACTCGGTTGACACTAGGTGCTCGGTCCACATTGATCACTTGGAGATGGCGTGCAACTCGGTTAACACTAGTTGGAACTAACTGCCTGGTTAACACTTCAAGTTGTTGGATCAGTTAACATTGTAACCATATGAATGACTAAGTTTTTGGGCACTAATTGAAAATATGTATTTCCATAAGGTCTACAATGTCCACCTTTGGAATTACTAACAAAAACACTTATAATACCAAAAAATCTGATCAAACAAACTGATAAGTCAAAACTGATGACATATAACTAATTCAATGTTTGATAATGTTAAGTTGAAGATAATGCAAGGCATTAAATCAGTTAATGGTTTGTATTATGATTGATTTCAACTTGATATAATATGTACGGTCATGTACATAATGCCAAAGACTTCAAAGAATCAAATGGAACAAAGGTTATGCTTTCTGCAATGCATAAAAGTCAAGTATTCACTAAGTGATAGACAACACCGATGGAGTGCACACCATCGGTAAAGCCAAAGAAGAAAAGTTACAGTGATACCTGATGAGCTGAAGAAAGTGTTGCCCGACAAGGCTAACCACAGGTTGCCCGATGAGCTAAAAACAAAGTTACCCGACAAGTAAAAATTCTGAGAAAAACTTTAATATTTTTTTTTCTTTTTACCTAAAGTTCTCCCCAGTAGAGTCGCCAAAAATTGTTGGTTAACAGTTTGTCCTCCCGTTAGATTTGTAATCTCTGACTCTTTTAGCACCCAAGGTGAGAGAAAAAAAGGATGTCACCAACAAATGGGTCAGTGTAAGTCTTCTATCACTGCCCTCTGAATTGATAGGTACAGCTCCTTGATTGTGTTTAATCTTCAATGAATTTGTTTCTTTATGATCATCAGATTATCTTCTTATGGGTTTTAACCAAATTTCTTGTAGGCACAAACAATTCAGGCAAGGATAAGGTGGACAATCTATAATCC
>MU223621.1:389263-403712 GCA_018584345.1 Thuja plicata
AAACAATCTAACAGCAACATCTTCATGCTGAGGATTCACCACACTACATACCTTATGAAAGGCACTTAGATGTTGTTCTGTAGATACTGAACCGTCACCATTGAATCTTGGAAAATTCTTTCTAGAGACTTTTGGTAAATCATGATTTGCTGCAAGATTCAAGGGTCCAATAGCATTTCCCCAAGGAAAGGCCATAATTTCTAATCATGTATTCTATGTAACTGCCCGATTAGAAACTGGGAGGGGAAATGAAACTGAATTCTGAGAAAAACTTTAATATTTTTTTTTCTTTTTACCTAAATTTCTCCCCAGTATGTCGCCAAAAACTGTTGGTTAACAGTTTGTCCTCCCGTTAGATTTGTAATCTCTGACTCTTTTAGCACCCAAGGTGAGAGAACAAAACGATGTCACCAACAAATGGGTCAGTGTAAGTCTTCTATCACTGCCCTCTGAATTGATAGGTACAGCTCCCTGATTGTGTTTAATCTTCAAAGAATTTGTTTCTTTATGATCATCAGATTATCTTCTTATGGGTTTTAACCAAATTGCTTGTAGGCACAAACAATTCAGGCAAGGATAAGGTGGACAATCTATAATCCCCAATGGAATGTTGATCACAGATTATCATGAAGTCTATCATCTAACTTAAACCTACCTACTTTAAGAATGCATATTCTACTAATGAGAACAGAAGAAGAATCATATACAGACAGCAAATAGAATTGCTTAGGCTGCAACTACTAATCATGAAATGGAATTCAAGCAAAAATTACAGCTCCATATACAATTGTACTTTCTATTCAGATGCAATCTAAATAACAAGGTGAATAGGAGAAGAATCATACATGACGGGTAAATAGAATTAATTTCACTACAATCACATACATGAAATGGAATCCAGCAGATAATTGCAGCTTCATATATAATTGTCCTGTCTATTCACATGCAGATACGAACTAAAATGGAACAAAAAACAAGGAATAAAGCTTCTGTAAATGGAATTACTTCTGCTTCAATAACCAGTTTGCCGACCTAGTATACTGAATTCTTTACAGAATTTATAAACTCTACAATACATCAGGCTTCTAAGAGCCAATGACCTTCCCTTTTCTTCGAATACGAAGAGACAGAATGCGAAGAGAAAGACATTTCAAATCTGAGAACTCGAACAATCACTATAGAATCTAAAAATTTTCATCTCCAACCAGCATTATCGAGCTGAATCCATTGGGCCACGGAGTCAAAACATCACTTACTTTTTGAATGATTCCAAAACGCCCCATGTGATCAAAAAGACTTTGAAACCATGGATATATCAGCCGGCGGAAAATACCAAATCTGCTTCTCCATTGCAGAAAATGAGAAAAGAGCTTCTCCTCGCGGAAAATGAGAAAAGAGCTTCTCCTCGCGGAAAATGAGAAAAGAGCTTCTCCATTGCGGAAAATGGAAAAAGAGCTTCTCCTCGCGGAAAATGAGAAAAGGGCTTCTCCTCGTGGAAAATGAGAAAAGGGGTTCTCCTCGCGAAAAATGAGAAAAGGGGTACTTAACTTAAAGCACATGCTTTATTTGATCTCTTAAAACAATAATATTCCCTTTTAATACATCGGGCCCACCTTACTATAACTAAGCTTGCGGAAAATCACCAAAGAGGTGCAAAACCCACAAAGTGCTAAGTTCTTCTTTGCGAAAAATCACCCAAGAGGTGCGAAACCCGCACAGTGTAAAATTCTTCTTTGCAAAAAATCACCCAAGAGGTGCGAAACCCACAAAGTGCAAAGTTCCTCTTTTCTGCCTTTGCGGAAAATTACCTTCTTAGGTAGAATTCCGCCATAGAGAAGATGATTTCTGAAATCCTGCCAAGCTCGTTCTCGCTCATTTCTTAACCAAATTGCTCGCTGTTTGTTGCATTAGGATCGTTGAGACCTGTAGAATCGATCCTAACCAGTCTTCGATCTCTGCCTAAGAAAGAACATTGATTGGAGCACAAATCTTTGCCGGGTTAGGATCTACAACCTACCCAAATATGAAAAGACTTCAGAACAACCCGCCCGGCTAAGAGAAGGAAAGGCAATGATAGGGAAACCTGACAAAGATAGCCTACCTAAGAAAGACTTAGACCTAGACTCAGACTGACTAGACTGACCAGACATGACTTCAATAATGCCAAAAAAAAGGGTGACTGAAAGTCAGGCAACATGACACAAATGCCAAAGATGCATATCTTCAAGGTAATACAAAAATGTGAAAGGAAATCACTATGTACCTTCAAAATTTGACACAGTGCCTTGTCCCAGTTGTCTTGCAACACCTTCAGGATGTGCAACTCAATCTAAATTTCTACAAACAACTCTATCATATGCTCAGCAACTGAAAATTCATTATCATGGATGAGTGTCTTTGTGTGAGAAATATGTTTTTACATGACATCCATATGAGGAATGAGTTGGCTTTGTATTGTTGATAGAGATTCCCTTGTTCTTTCGTCTTCCCTTAGTAGCTCTACTTGCAGATCAGTCAGATACCTGATCTTAACAAAATGTGTTGAACTTGAACTAGGATCAAGTGCCAACTGGCTTGCAATTGCCTTCAAATCATTGTTAATCTTTCCCAGCTTAATCTTTATTTCCATGGTAAAATTGGGTGTTTCACTCAACTTTACAAACAATGATACAAAATTATTCACAGTGGTTTCTGGAGAGCTAATAATAGTAGATAGCTTCACTTGATCTATTGCAATCTTGCCTACAACATTCTCTAAAACCTTATTCTCAAATTTTCTTTCTGCCTTCTGCAGCAATTTCTCCTGACCACTTAGATCTTTGTTAAACTTGTGAACTATGTCAACAAGTTGGTCCATTATGGAGTCTTTCTCATTGACCTTAATATCTATTGCATCTAGGAAAATACCTTTGATGTCCTCTAGCACTCTGTTCCTTCTCTTCTCAGCTTGGAGCTTCTGTTGTTTTTCTCTTTTCTTCCATAGCTCCCCAAGGATGTCCATCTGCTCGGCTGTCAGGCTAGAAATATCCCAGTTAGGAATCAAAATGTCTTCCTCAAGGAAAATTTCATCAGTAATTGTTACCTTTCCTTTACCCTTGACCTTTGGATTAGGTGAAGGAAGGATTTCCTTACCTTCTCCATCATCATCCTTATCCTCAGTGTTCAGTTGAAGCAGGTCACTAACTATCATTGCATTAGTTGTAGAATCAATTCCAACCATTGAATATTCACAATGTCCTATTATTACTCAGTCTAGCTTGGCCCAGTAGTAGGTAGATCCTGATGCTCGATTCCTACTAAACCTGATGTAGACTTTGTGGTCTTTTCCTTGCTTGGAGATAAGATAATCTGACTAGGCGATTGGGGCAAGGATGCCATCACTACCACTACTATCTTCTCTACATTAGATTCCTCAATGGTCTATACCTCAGGTAGTTCTTCATCTTTCACCCATACATAAGGGTCTGTACTCAGTTTCTGACTCATCATCTTCCCTGACTCCCTTGACATCAAAAATGGACTTCCACAACCTAGTTGCAGTCTGCACCACATCCTCTATTTTCTTGCCCAAAATTTGAAAAGTTCTAAACCTTTGAGTATGTGTACTCTCATAGTTAGACATAACATCTTTTACCTCCTTATTAGTCATTGTAGGCATGACTTGCTTCAAGATTGTTAGGAATAAGGTGTCTCAACCTTGTATATTTCCTTACATTTGATATTTTCCAAATGTCGACACTTTGGACAATGTGTAAGGTAATCATGACTGAAACGGTTATGACGGATTCCTATGACAGTCATTAATATTTGTAAGAGCTAATTGTGGAAGTTTCGATGATGGGTGAAGACGTACAAGACATGTGGAAACTAATCAGTTGAGTACTGTACACTCTTTTGCAATCATGGGTTCCTATTTTATCAGAGAATGGTAAAACCCTAATACCTTTGGAAGTTGCCCTAAAAAGTGAAGCGCATGATATAATCATTTTTTAGGGTTGCGAATCTGAGTGAAGTTTGTGTATTGTTGGAATATTTTTATGCTACCGAATTTGTCTTCAAGTGTATATTATCTCTTGAAAAACTTGCATTGCAAGTGTATTGTAAACAGTATTAGTTTTGATTAATACATTGTGCAGGTTTTGGAGTGCTGGGGTTTTTTACCGAAAGGTTTTCCCCAGGGTAAATCATTGTGTCATTCTCATTTTTCTATGTATGCTTGTTATTGTATTATCATTATGTAATTCCTAAGGGTTAAATCTGAATTTTCATGATCCTCTTCTCGAGAGTTTAGCGTAGGGAACTATTTTCTGCACACTTAGTTTCCTTTCAAAGGTTTGTTTTCTGATGTCCCTTTCAATCTAGACTGCATTGTTCCAGTGAATGGTGATTGCCTTAAGAAGATCTTCAGTCATTTGGATTTTCAATTTAGATGGATCATACTTCCACTTTACCATCTTCTCTACTAATGCATCCTCAATGAACTTTTTCTCATCCTTGGTTTTGGAAGCATACTTAAGTGATCTGAGACTTGACATATGACTACCTTCCTTAAATTGTTCAACATTTTTCTCAAAGGTAAAGGGAGGCTTCTTGAATGTAACTATTTATTCCTCATCATCATCTTCTTTTTGCAATATCAGTTGTCTTCTAGATCTCCTGGGTTTGTTTGCAGTGAAGGCAAGGGTAGAGGCCTTTGGTTTTTTTCTTTGGGGTTGGCCTCTTCTTCTTAGGAGGCTCTTTTTATACCTCTTCCTCTTCTTTCTCAGGTCCTTCTTCTTCCTTTATGTCTTCCCCTTTGCGTTTAGTGATCATAAGAGGAGAGTTTGATGACTTACCATATTTATTTTCAAACTTCTCAATTCTCTTTCTTCCTCTCTTCAAGATTTTGGGAATATCGATTTCTAATGATATTATGCCCTTAGCTTCTTCATAAATACCAAAATATGCTGCTTTAGGATCAACATGCTCATTGATAAGAGCCTCAATAATATATCTAGTTTCATAAATGTTAACCTCATAAGCAAGAGGTTTCACCCATGCAACCCTGGGTTTAACTACTTGGATGTGCACTCTGTCATAGTCAACTAGGAAGCATATTTCTTCCTTATAGTCTTCTACCAATTGTTTGGGAATTCAGAATCTATTTTGCATTTTCTGTCTGAAATTCTGAAAGTAAGCATCCATGATGCTGTCAAAATTGTCTCCCAATTCTGCTATAAACTCATTGATCTGATATACTATAGGCCTATCCTTCTTCCATACAACTGTGCCTTTTGAAGGGAAAGACTTTTGAGCATAAAAGAATAAGCAGACCAAGAGTGAACCAAACTTACATGGATTGGTCTTAGATGCCCAAATGCTCTCCATGTTTTTTCTCAGTTGGATGAGCTGTAACTCAGTGAGGTCGAATGAAAGATTTTTTTTGACCGCTTTTTATGCCAAGTCCATAGCCTCACATGGGACACTGTTTGGTCGACTGGAACTATAAATCTTATGTGCAATCACATGAATTCCAAACTTTATCTCCATGTTAGTGACTGCATTCAACTTCATGCCTCTTCCATCCCACTCGGTAAGAGTCTTCTTAGCTAGATCATCTCGGGGTAGGGTTTTAGTCACCTTAGGTTTATCGATCATTGGGCACCCTTTCACTCGGTGTACCATCATCTTGGTGATTTTCATAGGTCGATCCAATCAGAAATGCATGTCGTGAATACGGCTCAAAATAAACCTAATCCACTTTATCTGGAAATTCTTTGCCATTTGAAAGATATAGGTTAAACCCTTGACTTCGAGGTGCTTGTGTTCCGGCTTCAAGTTTCCATCCATAGAAAGTGCCTCATATGCTTGATTCACCTCAAGTGTGCCTAGCTATTGAATGGTACAATGATAGAAAGTTCAAATTTCATGAATCAACAGTACCTTAGGAGGAATTTGGGAATGGGCTCCCATTCAATCTATCTCCTTTGTGATCACTGGATGAATTTTGAACTTTAGCGCTTCGCATACTGCATTCCTCACTAACATCTCAGATCCCTTCTTGATCTTACTGCTGGATGAAGATGCCATAACGCTCGGTAGATTGATGCAAATTCGCTGCAACTAAAGCTTTCAAACACTAATTCGCTCTAAAATTGCTAAAAGCTCTTAATCTCTCTGCAAACTATAAAACTTGGTAAACAACAACCTTTCGATTTCACCTTTTATGAGAAATTTCACCTTTAAGTTTTCATTAAATACTCTATACACAGTAGCTGTCATAGCTCAGTTAGTTCTTCTAGGCTTACTCAACATGAACTGATCAGGGAGAAGCTCGTGAAAACTAACTTTGTGTCATTGAAACCATACAACCCGACTTAACTCGGTTAAGCTTGAGTAGCTCGATTGTAACGATGATCCTGACTCAGTTAGAACCATAATGTGTCCAAGTGCATCAATATGCATATTTGGACTTGCTAGCATATCTGGAATTGATGTATGATGGCTTGTACGCACAGTTCCAGTTGTCTCCTTATATCTTTATTCAGAGATGGTGGTTCCACACAACTCACCATTTTGGGTGCCATTTGTTCCTTCATTTTTTTGGTCTGTATTATCAGGAGACTTCCTTACCCACTCCTGACTAATCTGAGTTTTGATTTAAGAAACTTTTGTTTTTCCTTTCTCAAAACCAATATCCACTTGTTCTCTATTCATACAATTCTTTCTTAGATGACCAATTTGTTGACACACATAACATCTCTTCATAGGATTCCTTTTTTTGGGGTGAGTCTTTGCACAATTTACACCAATGTGCCCATACTCGCCACAATGAAAACATCTGTTCCATGTGTTGTAATCCCAACCAAAAATTGCCATAGCTAATTGTTCAGCAGGGTTCCACTTCTTAGTTCTACACTTTCAAGATTTATGACCTTGTTTGTTACAAATTAAACATTTTCCTTCAAACTTAGGTTTCTCAGTGCATTCACTTGCCCTATGCCCATGTTTGTTGCAACTATAGCACTTACCATTAAACTTTGACTTCCCATTCCTCCAACACTTATTTGATGTATGCCCTAACTTACCATAATGATTACATGTAGGTTTCTTGTTCTTTTGAGCTCCTTGCTGTGAGGATTTACCTTGTTCAGTATAAACTAATCCACTCTTTCCATGATGTCTAAATTGAGTTTGTTCTATCAACTGATTCATGCTTTCTTGTGAATTCATAAGCCTCTCATTCCTTTGCTTTTCAGTATTGAGATCATTATGCAGTCTTTCATTTTCAGTCCTTAGATTGATAACTTCTAGATTCACATTATTGAGTTGATTTATCATATCTGCTTGCTGAAGTGACAAATGATGGATTTCAATTTCTTTTTCCTCTAATCTTGTACTTAGCAATCTCTTATCTTTTTGTGCTATTTCTTTGTCATTTTCTACTTGGTTCTTTTCTTCCATGGCTTCACATATTCTGACTGAATGAATTTCTTGTTCTCTCTTCAACTGTTTGACTTCTTCATGTAAAGTGAGATTCTTTGTAAGTAGGTCTTCAATGGCTACATCAGCTTCTTTCGAACTTCTTTCTTTGCACAAATCTTCAATTATTTCTTCTATATAACTTTTTTCATTCATTTTCAATGCTAATTCTTTTCTTCTTTTTAGGGAATGAGAGAGCTTCTCCTTGAGTTTTCTGATTTGATCCATGGCCAATTATAGATCTATCTTTTCATTTTCAATGGCTTTCTCCAGTATGTATATTTCCATTGCCTCTGATATTTACTCAAGTTGTTAAAATTCTGATAAGACAACCTTAGCTCTGATACCAATTGTTGGAAATATATTACAGGCTAGGTGACTGAGAGGGGGGTGAATCAGGAAACAATAAAACTTCTTTACTTTTATCCTTTATTAGATTGTCTGATCTAATTACATGCATGGAACAGAAAAGAAATAAACATTCATAACACTTGACACAGGACTTGGTGACCCAGAAACCTTCCAAATAGAAAGTAAAACTAGGGTAGGGATGATACCCACAAGATTTAGAGCTGTATTAATAAAGTTTGCTTGTTAAGGCTTACAATTGACCAATTCTGATGGTCTACCCTGTTAGGAGAAATAAGGACTATTAGGTCCACCTTGTGAAAGGATTTATACAATGCAGTTAAGTATGCACTCTGTTAGGAGATTTGTGAAGGACTGTTAGATCCACCTTGTTAAAGGATTTGACTGATACACCTATTAGGATGAACCAGTGAATGATCTGCTGTGCAATTATGATTTGCTAAATAAGATCCTTTGATGTAGTACTGATCACCTGAATGTGATAGACGAGTCTTTTTTGTTCCCTTATACTGCTATAGCCTTCTAATCAATCCGCCTCTTCATATTCACATCTATACATGTATTCAATGTTGTTGTAATAATGATTAATGATTTGGATAAACAAAGTGTCTCACATATATACCTATCCAAGTCAATTACCTCCACAAGTCAGCTACAATCATATAAAATAGTTTCAAACAATATTCACCAAGTCGGCTCAATGTTGATAATCGGGTCCAGTAATCCACTCGGGTGATATAATGACACTCGGGTGACACAGTGAACTTGGCAATTCTTGCACTCGATTGATATTGGGTGCTCGGTCCACATTCATCACTCGAAGATGGTGTGCAACTCGGTTAACAATGGTTGGAACTAACTGCTCGGTTAACACTTCAAGCTATTGGCTCGGTTAACACTGTAACCATATGAATGACTAAGTGTTTTGGCACTAATTGACAATATGTCTTGTCATAAGGTATACAGCTTCTTGATAACAAATTTAGTGTTATCATACACTATACTTAGATTAGTGATGTATTCACTACACTCCTAGATTATCCCTTCTAACGAGGTATCTAAGATTTCAGCTATCATTTTGCTTCATTGAATTTGATCTAGCATTTTCTAGTTGATTTGGGATTTGGGATAAAATGATACAAGTAGCTGAGACAGAGGTTGTGGGTTGGGATTATAGATGGCTTCAATATTTCTGGCCATAAGGCACACATTTTTCTTTAGTTCCTTCTTATCCCATTCATCTTTTCAAGTCCCATTGAGCATCTTTTTGGTTGAGGATTCCAAGAGGTGTGCATCTACAACACTCAAATAAATACCAAGATCAACCCTTGTAACTATAAAATAATTTTTTGTAGGATCCTCAACTTCTTTATCTGTTAGGGGATGAGCCACCTCTAGAATCCAACTCTTTGAGTCTGGGTCAAAATCTATCAGTGAAGTACTTTTAACTTCTTGGATTTGGGAGTCATTCCAAGGCATTTTCTCACCATATCTTCCATGGGTAAGGAAACTGGAATAAAATTTCTCTTTTTACTAATTGAAGGCTCCAACCATTTAGGAGTACTATTTGAGTCACTCTTTCCTATGGAAGTCTATCTTGGTGTCGCATTCAACACTACCATGCTATTTGTGGAATCTGGCAGGCTCTCAGATTTCTTTCCTTTGTCAACACTTTTTGTCATGGGTACCTCTGAGCTCTGGTCTCCCATCGTATTATAAAACTCCTCCATGGTATCTAATTCCATGAACACCTTCTTATCAGGGATCTTCTTTCCTTTTCTCTTACTCCTTGACCGAGTAGCATGAGCAGGTGAATAACTTGCGAAGGGTTTCTTTGATTTCTTAGCACTTGTACCTTTAGTTTTTACTATGATAGTACCTAAAACAAAAGTGTCAATAGGTTCATTAGAAGAAATAATATGAGCCTATGAGGGATAATCATTATTTATGTTTGCCAATGTTTCTAAATCACTGATTATCATTTTTCCAAATCTTCGGTCTCTTAGCCATTTTTTCAGCCCTCCTTATTACTGGGAAGGTTCAGATTTGAATATGATTTTCTTTATCTTTATCCCAATTGATCTTAGGGATAGGTAGCCCATGTACCTTTTCACTATACTCCTAATCTATTACATCTTTTTCATCATCCCTAATTCGAGTAATATTCATTTTCAAATTGAGAGTGACAATTTTGTTTAAAGTGAACCTGGACCACAATCTTCTTCCAACTTCGAATTCATCACAACAATCCTCCCAAAAATCTTCTAACTAAGGAATATATGAAAACTCTTCCACTAAGTTCAAATGAGCTTGTGCAAAACCCTTACTATCAAACTTTGACCTAGCTGTGTAATATTGCAAATTGAACCTTTTAATTTATTTTTTCTAGATTCAGTGCATCTAAGTATGATTTGCATGTGTAATAACCCAATTCAATAGGAAACAATTCCCCTGATTTTTTCTTTGCTATAGATTTCTTGTCAATATAAGCTAATTGTCTACAAATATCAATCAGAAAAAAGCGGTCTAAAGCATACCATGGTAATTTGACTGGTTCTCCTTCAAAACAACCAACTTTGATGTATATAAACTTGGGAAATTGAATAAATTAACTATCATAGGTGTTTACCAATTGCATGGCTTCATCTGACATTCACTTATTTACATCCCCTTTCAATTCCTGAACCCGTCTTGCAGTAAAAATATCATTAACTCTTCTAGAATTCTCATAACTACTGTACATCTTCAAATGAGGATAACATTCATAGATTTTCATTCTATCCAACCACGGTTAATGTATATCCCTTGCCAATCTCTCGTGCATGCCTGACAGTAAAAGATGTAGGAAGACATGTAGAAATTTATATTCTCGAGACAATTACTCAAACTTTCATGCAATCTTTCAGCTATAATTTATGCCTAGTCTATGTATTGTTCTCTGTGCAAAATAACTTGGATGAAGAAGTACATCTAATCTTCCCAGAAAAATGCTTGTTGACTACTCTTAAGCCTATGTAGCAAAATGACAATTATATCCCTAACTTCCTTTTTGAGCTGTTCTCTGGTTAAAGGCCTGGGCAATCTCAAACCACCCTTTTGGAATTTTAGAAGCCAATTTCTGGCAATCACACTTTTGTATTTAGTTTTCTTCTCAAAGAAGTAGCAGTAAGCTTTGGTGATATTTCAATCTGCATAGGGTTCTTTGGCGAGATTTTCATGATGTCCATTATAGTTTCTCTATTAATGGGTAACAATATACCACCACTTGCAGACCTAATACATCTATGTTCTGGGTCATACTTATTCATACACACAAAAACTAAATTTGGGCAAAGCACTACCATGGGAAAAGCCACTGCTTCTACAAGGCCGCTATCAACTATCTTCTGCACCATAGGAGAGTCTGCGAGGTTTTCAGCTCTTTCTAATAAATCTTCGAAACTAGCATGAGCTAAGGAGGTGTCTCTGAATTCTTGCAAAGAGCACACAAGACCAGAGCCCTGTTCTTCTCTTTTACAAGTTGACTTTCTGGGAGCCATTTCTAATAGATACAAAATGAAATAATGGAGCTAGCTAAGAAAAGAGGGAAATCTAAATAACTTCCTTCTACAACAAAGAAATAGTGATACTAATAGGAAGTATCAGAACTCACCTATCATGAAATCTGAATTCTTTGCTAATTCTGAAGAAGAAAATTTATTACCTCCATAACTATTTTTCTTACTTAACAATTTTGGTTTTTCTAGGAAGAAACGACTCATTTGATGTCTATAAAAAGGCACAAAATCTGGATATGAGATTTTCATACTTCAATCATCAATTCGTTCATGTCGGATTAATCTTAAAATGACATAATTCTGACACTTGTATTAATTCTCAGTCACTTCCACATAAGGCTTTTACTGTGTAATGATTTCTTTCCATGCACGGAAATTTAAAAATTTAAATCTTCAATATGCCCAGAATATTCCCTTTTCCATAATTGTCCTCCTTTCATTCATTATCCACCTTTATATTTCTTCTACACACAATTATCTTTAAACCTTGTGTTGGTACTCTCAAAATTCTGAAAGAATTTAGAGGGACCAAGTAAAAACCTTTTGACTAAGGCATAGAAAGAGTACCCCTGAACAAACTATTCTAAGGAGCCCACTTTGAGAGCTGACAATTTGAACCTAGTGATTGTCATGAGAAATCGCTTTGGAGATATGTTCTCCACATATCATTAAGCACATGTGCCCATTTGCAGCTTTCAATGATCAGATTTAATGTGTTTTTGAAGTACTGAGTTTGAGAGGGTTTGACAAAACTGCATCCTACACTTATTCAGAAAATCCAAATGGCCTAATTTGGAACCCTACATCTTGCACCTAGTTGATTGTCATGACAGAAGGATCATTGTCCTGTGTTTAAGTAATGAAATAAAAACCTCATTTCCATTTTTAGACCCTGGTGAATTCATTTGACTTATTTTCCATGTCAGAACCAAAAGCAATTTATTCAGATTTACTGGGTGTGCAATGTCATTGTTATCAGAGGGTCAACTTTGAAGATAAATAAAAGTGAACTAAATAGTCATCAAGAAAATTCAATTACTGTTCTGTATTGCATACATGAAAGTGTTCCCCCACCTTCAGTTGCAAGCCCTTGTGTCTTCATTTGCTATGTTTGCCAGGCAAGATCCAAATGCAATTTATTCAGATTTTCTTCACACAGTGATACATCTTTCAGATAGACACTTTCAGAGGGTTATAACTTTTGGCCATTTGATTGTCAAAAAGAGATAATCACTATTCTGTACTCCCAATATCTTGAACTATCTACATCTAGGGTTTCAGGCTCTGAGAAGTCTATCTGATATTTTTACCAAGCTCATATGAAATGCAGTTGATCACTTTTGCAATTTGCATGATCATAATAGATTGAAAGTGGTAAACTTTGAACATTAATATTTTGCATATTTGAAGGGGTTGGGTATATCCATTTGGCATACATGTTCGCTGTGTCTCAATGAACAAATCTTCTTAGTTGAGGGTGCTCAGGAAGTCATTTGGTATTTTTATCAGAGGTGTTTTCATCAAGGTTTCAGATTAATACTTGAGTGTTCAATTGCAGAATTAATGAAATAAGCAACTTCCGAGATCAAAATCTTCTACCTCAAGAAACGTCAAGGAAAGCCATTTTACACGTGATTGTAGGTATACCAATATACATGCCTACCAATTAGCAAGGTCCTATGATGTGTTTTGGTCAGTTTTTGAAGACAGAACCAAAGGCTATTTGTTAAGTTTGGGTACTACACAAAGAGGTTGTCGGGCCCACATTGGAACCCGGCTCACTTACGACTTCAAGCATTATGATTGGCCTTGGTTTTAAATGTTTGTTATTTTAATCATTGAATTTAGGCAAAAATCAAGACGAAGAAAAACGGGGTTAAGGCATTTTGCAAATCACTTCCAGAATGTTTTTCTATAAATTTGCAATGTTCATGTTGGGGCGCTTGATAAAAAATGGAGAAATAAAAAGTAAACCAAAATAGGTATGCAAGAGAAGCCGTGTGAAGGAAAAATAAAAATAAACAAGTTTGTTTATTTTTTCTTATACACTTTTTACACCCGCAACTCCGCATGGAAAGGGGGATTAAAGTGAAATTAAAGGCAGAAATCCCGGGCATACAATTTGCAAAGGGCTAAACTACTATACCCCGCACCTCTTTTTTCTTAATAGGGGCCGTTTGGGTACTCAATACCATATCCTGGATATGGTCAATTCAGGAAGGTGCTGCATATTCAGGAAGATGCTTATCTTTAAAATGAAATCCGGAATATGGTTTTGACTCGTTGGATTCACCACGAAGATGAATGAAAAGATGCATAAGGAATTTTAATTCTTTATTTTTTAATTTCTTTGAATATGGTGTGTATATATGTATATATATATACACACCTGCACACATGTATATATACATACATACATGTGTGTGTATATACACATGTATATATACATGTGTATATATATACACACATGTATATGTGTATATACATGTGTGTATACATGTATACACATATACACACATACACACGTGTGTGTATACATACACACACACACATACACACATTTGTGTACATATACACACGTGTTTGTATACACATACACGTGTGTATATACACATACAAGTGTGTATCCATGTATACACATATACACACGTGTATATATATACACACATATATATACACGTGTGTATATATACACACATATACACACCATACATATACGCATACCAGTGTGTATTCATGTATACACATATACACACATGTGTATATATATACACACACACGTGTACACACACACATATATATATACACACATATTCTACGTCAGTTCCCATACGTCAACACTCCCCCTTAATCTTCACTACCATGTATTTCTGTAATACCAATTCCTTCTCGAAGATGCTCAAAAACCTTCTTTGCAAGTGGTTTTGTGAAAATGTCAGCTAGTTGTTCATTGGACCTGCAAAACTGAAGATATATGTCACCATTGTTTACCAATTCTCTTATAAAATGATATCTAGTATCAATATGTTTGCTCCGTTTATGAAATACATGATTTTTAGATA
>MU223621.1:406467-468810 GCA_018584345.1 Thuja plicata
TTACTGAATCATCTATTGTTGAAAACATTTCCTTCTTACAACTCATATGATTACTACACCCGCTGTCTAAAAACCACAGTTCTTTAGAACTTTCTTGTGCTACATTGCATGCTAAGAATATTGTGTCTTTTTCACTAGTGTTTGACTGATCTTCATTTGTGAAATGTGTCTTTTGCTTATTCAAATCATATTGCTTTTTCCTACATTCTGATGCATAATGCCCAAATTTGCTACAATAATGACATTGTATGTTGGATTTATCATACCTTTCACCTTGATGATGGCTTTGAGAGTGACTGCTCCCCCTTCCTCTTGTTGATGTAGAATGGGCATGTGGGCTTGATGGTGGTCTTCTACTTTCAAATTGTGTGTTTTCTCTTCCTCCCCTTGGTGAAAAATGTCCTCTGCCTCGGCTGCTATTTGATCTCCCTCTTGTTCTGCCAAATGAGAGCTGAGTCTTGAATGCATTCTCCAATGATGATGACCCTGATCGATTTAATCTTTGCTCATGCACTAAGAGTGACCCCATTAATTCATCTACTGATAATTGAGAAAGATCTTTGGGCTCTTGAATGGCTATTACTACAGGATCAAATTTAGCAGGCAGACTTCTAAGAATTTTTTCCACAATCTTTTGATTTTCAACAGTGTCTCCATAGGACATTAACTGATTTACTATTGACATTGCATGAGTTAAAAATGCATCTATTGAGTCTGAGTCTTTCATTTGTAGATTTTCAAAATCCCTTCTAAGTATTTGCAATTTTGCCATTATTACCTTGCCTGTGCCTTGGTATGTTGTTTGCAAACTATCCCATGCTTGTTTTGATCTCGTGGCAGCTGCAACCTTTGGAAAGATTGATTCTTCCATTGCTTGCTAAATGAAAAATAAAGCCTTTGCGTCCTTCTTCTTATTTTCCTTCAATAAATCCTTATTAGCTTGTGAAAGAGCTTGTAATGCCTGCTGATTTGCTGGTTCAGGAAACCCATTTTCCACTAAATCCCAAACATCTTGTGAACAGAAAAGAGTTTTCATTTTGATGCTCCAATAATCATAATTTTTTCCATTAAAGATTGGAATTTGAGGCTGAGAAATACTCCCACTGGTTCCTGCCATGGTTTACCAGCAATACTTTTTCTCCTTTTTTTTAACAAACCCTTCTCTTTCTTCTCTGATTTGCTCTCTACCCACAATGAAATTTTTTGCCAAGAAATAGTACCCAGATATTTTTGAGCTCTTCAATCTTCAGCAGAAATCTTCTCTTCAATAACCTGCTCTTCAATCTGTTGTAGAACCCTTCTCTTCAATCTCCTTCTCTGATACCACTTTGTAAGAAAATACAGAGTCAAACAGAATGCACAATTTCTATAGAATAAAGGGGTATGAAACACCATATACAACATACAGCCAAGACTGTAAAAATAGAACAATATATTGTATTGAACAGAGTTTTTAATAATGCCAGAGCTGCCAGTGCTCTCTTCTTCAAAAACAGAGAGTATTCGTATATCCAAAACAGAGTGTTTTAATGTTTACAAAACTTGACTTCTCAGCTCTCCGGACGTTTCCATAATACCCTAAAAAGAACTCTAGATGCATCGTAGAAGAAACTAGAAAGGATGGAAGAGATGGAGAAATAAATGCGGTGGTTGGAGTAGTTGCAATAAATGGCAGGGGAGATTAGAAGAGTGACCAGCAGGAGGTCTACGTCAGTTCCCATACATCAACAACGTGGAAATGTTTTATTCTAGAGTGGAAATGTTTTCACATGAAACAAAATACTAGCAGCTATTTATCAAAAGAAGTGAAAATTTTTCACTCAGTGATGAGAATGTTTTACAGAGAGTGATTGAAAATATATTTTTGGTTATTCACTCAAGGGGATTATTTCACTTAGTAAGGGCAGAGGTTACAGGGAATTTTACTAGATTGCAAAGTGATTTCATTGAAAATGGGTGAAATATTTTAGTTCTAAAGAATAGTTACTTTCACAAAGAGACAAAATACTTGCACGGAGTACCCATTGAATACTCATTTTCACTTATGTCAATAGATTTCATATTGGCCAAGTAAATATTTTAAACTTCAAAGTGGGAATCTTATCATACAGAGATGAAATTGCAAATGATAAAAGGGGGAATTATTATGTATTGTCAAAGCACTTGTATTTTCACTAAGTAGTGAAAATTGTTTCACAAAGTGAATGCCAGATGGATGTAAAATTTATTGGGCGAAGTAGAAACAGAAAGGGTGAAAATCATTTCCACAAGACATTCCAGAAGACATACCAAGTAAAAGGCGTACAGTTGAAATCAAGATTTACTCTCACCAAATGTGACATGTTTTTTATGGGAGGCATAGAATTCTGAGGAAAGTATCTTTAGTTACAAATGAAAAACTAGAAACATATTCATAGGTGAGAAAGGGAATATGAGGTAGAAATTGATATTTTCAGTCATAGCCAGAGTAATACAAAGGGGATATTATTTTTCAATTGAAGAAGGGGATCAGATCGGTTGGAGTTATCAAATATTTTCAAATCCAAGGGAAAAGAAAATGTTTTCAGTTTGAATTGGGAAAGATGTGAAATATCTTTCAAGTCCAATGTTGAAGAGTTGACATGTCACCACTAAAGAAAATTAGGAGTTCTCTTCTTCTCTATATATTCTTTTCTTTTCCTCTTTAGAAGGGGTTATGAAATCTTCTCAAAATTTTGTAAATAAAGTCTATGTTTTCCAAGTTTAAGATATTTTGTGCAGATTGTAGGAGTTAGTCTCTTGAAGTAGCAATCAACTATATTTGTATTCATTGTTACACTTTCATAAAGATGTCTCTATTTTGTATACGTCTGATCATTTGAATTAAACACATCAATGATATTTCATTTCATCTTTGTAGATTCTCTGTAGATAAGTTACTTGTTCAATGGTTTGTACAGCTTGTATTTTCATAAATATTCATTAAATCAAATTATTTTACGTATCATGCTTGTAGTGGTAGAATTAGATTAGATTTTCTTCTCAGTTGTAGTTAATGTAAGTGGGATTGTTCATGAGGTTGACGAATATGAACACCCATTATTTGTTAGTCTAAGAACCATTCACCATCATGAGTCTATAGTCTGTTGTCAAAAGTGAATTAGTTATATGTACAAGCTTGTAAGTTGGGAATATCCTCTTGAGTTTGGTAAAGTCCAAAGTGAAGAAGGCATTTGTGCCTTGTCAATTAGTGTGTCTTGCCCTACGATAAAAATCACTAATACCTTGAACTAGAAGGAGAAGGTAAAAAGGTTCAAGTTCACCATCCACCAATATCACTTTACATATTTCAAACTTACACTTGACCAAGACTTGGGGTTCAGGAAAAGTAGAAAATATATGCACAACGAACAAACCTCGAACCAATGAACTCTTTACCTTTACATACAGGTGCAATTTGGGGGGGGGGGGTTTAAAGAACAAACATTGTGATATAAAACAAGGACCGAAAATGAATGGGTTTTTAACCATAAAACAAAGACGTAGGAGGATAAAATACCAATCGAGAGGAACTAATGTACTCTAATTTTGCTTGAAAGGGGATTATAAGAAAAATTTGACATGAGCAAAAATAGGGGTAACAATCGGCTCTGACTGGGGACCGGGACTATAAAGGACCAGGTAATGAACCTAGGATCTCTGGTTTCGCAAAGACCAAAAAAAGGGAAAAGGGACCAAGACACACCAAAACTAACACAATAAAATCGATGAAAACACTAAGAAAAAATAAAAGACTATATACATGAATAGGGGACTCCTATTTTACAATTGATAGAGCCTAAGATCCTATCCATTATAAGATAGGGGTAGAATAGTTCCATTTGGATATTTCAATTTAAAAGAGCTAGGGCCTAATACCTTATGGATCTTGAATGGTCCTTTCCAGAGAGAATCAAATTTATCGTGAGATCTTTTGGATGCCTTGCACTCGAGGGAGGTGTAAGAGGCCCAATGAAGTCTAAACCTCATTGTTTGAAGGGCTCATCTATGACAATTGACCTAAGTGGCAATGCTAACAATTGTAGATTTCCTAAAAATAATTTTCACTTTTCACAATTAGCTACCCATTTGTAAGTGTCTTTAAACATACCTAGCCAATAATAGCAACTCCTAAGAATTTCAAAAGTTGTGACTCTAAAAGAAAATTCCCTTCCACAAGCCTCATCATGGAACGTCTTTATAAAGCTTCTCATATTTTTCTTTATTTACACATCTCAAGAAGGTTCCATCAAGACCTTTCTTGTACAAAACATCATCAAAAATTACATACTTTTCTACTTTCAACCTCAGGTTCCTCCTTTCCTTTGGGGACAAATGATCCGGGCATTCCCTATTGTCAAATAATGGGCAACATTGATAAACCATAGGTCTTATAGACTAACCAATAGAATAGTGGGCAGTTATTTATCTTCATTCTCTTTATTTTCTTCTATCAAATGATGTACAAATCCTAACGCCAAACCAACTTTGTTGGTTTGATGTCTAGATCAAAGTCTTGTATCTTAGCAACCCAAGTAGCTCAGTTTTTCATCCCAACTTCTTGTTGAGTCAAAATTGTTTTCACAGCTGAACTAGGTACAAAAACAATAGAGTGAGAATGTAAAATATAATACTTGAATTGTTTGACAACGTTCACTAGCACAAAACCTTATTTTTCTGTCAATGAATATTTAAGTTCATAGTTTCTAAGTGGAACTCTCATGAAAGCTATGGGGCTTCCACATTCTGATCATTCTTTACAGTATGGTATGTTCATATGTATAATAATAGATAATGAACTCCTTTGAAAAATCTAGATTTATCAAGGTTGGTGCTTGTGTAATATCTCATTTAACATCTTCGAAGGATTTCTTTGCTTCTTCATTCCATCTGAATATATGCTTTTCACTCATCATCTCTACAATATATTTTGTGATCTCATCAAAGTTTCATACGAACCTCCTAAGAAAGTTCACCTGTCCAAAGAAGGATTTAACTCCACTCCTATTAGATGGAAGGTTCAAATGCTGAATCACACTAACTCTGTCTGGATCAATTTTAATGTCGTCCTTTGAAACTAGATGCCCTACAATTTTCCTTCTGTAAAATAGAAAGCAAAACTTATTTGATTAAGGGAGATTTCGTAATCTTGACACCTCTGCAGAACAACCTTCAAGTCTCTCAAATGATTTTTAGCCCTCTTGGAGAAAATAGTTGGGTAAAAGTACAAAGTTGTGTTGCACTTGAGGACCATTTTCGTAGTTCCGGAAAAAAATATTTTGGCTGGACCGGTTTCGGCTGGAATGTTTTCGTCCGTACATACATGGCACAAATGTGGTTCCATGTGGTGTTGATGTGGCAAATGAGTTCCGACCGAAATAGGTTTGGCCAGACCAGTTCTGATCAAAAATTCATGAGTAAATATAAGCCAACTATGTTCTATCGATGAAGAATTGGAACACATTTATATAGGAGGTTTCGGCCAGAAATGGTTCGGCTGAACCAGTTCTGGCCAAAACTGCCTATGTGGTAGCCAAATAGGCAAAAATTTCAAAATTCTAGAACTTCTCACTTATACAGCTAATTTCTCCATCAAAAAGCATCTTTCTTTAAAATCTAAAAATACCCTTTTGGGGATCTTGGAGTCAATATTATGGTCATATAATTTTTATAGTGTGTTGATCACGTATAATATATTATAAGTTAAACATAATCCAAGTAGGTATTTTAACATTGAAGAACATGCTCGTTCGAAAAAAGAAAAAAAATAGCAAATCATGTTGGAAAATTTTAAAACTTAAATATTTAACACTAGATGAGAGAGTCATCTTCAAGAATATATAATTTTTTTTGCATTTGGTGTATATTTTGTAGGGAAAATTAGGCGGGATACAAAAACTGTTAATTTTGGGTAACTTTGACTTTGAATAGTTATAACAGACAAAATATATACTGAAAACCAATCTTTCTTTTTTTTGCACTAGCTCTACATGTCATCTAAAACACATTCTGAAATCAGAGGAAAAAAAGATTATTTACATATATTTTGTTGGTGGGAACTAGACTCTCAATTTTCAGCGTTTTTCAGCAATTAAAAAATGGACTTTAAAAATTAAAAAATATGTCAATTATTATTCAAATTTTTTTAAAAAAATTATAGGCATAAACTACATCCAATTTTACACATTTCATTAGTTTGCATCATTTTCAAATTATAAACACAAATGCCCCTTTTATGTCATTAAAGTTTAACAGTTTTGCATGTTGTGGTCCTCTTCCTTTGTAAAAGTGTGACACAAGTTTATACTTTTACCCAGTTAAATTGTCCAAATAAATGACAATTATTTTATCTTTCAAATGGTTGAAGGATAAATTCACGGCCCTTTGGAAAGTCACACTAGTTTTAATCAGACCAAAAGGCATGCGATTTTATGTAAATGTTCCCCACGGGGTAATGAAAGCAGTTTTGTGTTGTTCTTTTTCATCCACGCTTATCTGGTTGTAACCTGAAAATCCATCGAACATGGACATCATCTCTGATCTAGCAACCGTCTATAGAATGTGATCTATGACAAGTAGAGGATAATTATCTTTAAGACTTGCTTGGTTCAAATTCCTAAAATCAACATGTATCCTTATCTCCCCATTTTTCTTCCATATAGGAATAATATTTGTCACCCACGTTGAATGATGAATCAGATATATAATTTTGGCTTTCAACATCTTATCAATTTCTTTGAAGATAGCATCTACAACTTTGGGATTGTAATTTCTTTGTTTCTTCCTGAAAGGAGTCGCTTTCAGTTTCAAAGGAATTTGATGTTGGAACTGGCCATCCCTAAAAACATTTAAGTCATTATAGCACCAAGAAACAATATCCTTATAGTTCTTCAAAAGTTCAAAAAATCTATGTTTTTATTCATGTGAACAACATTTACCCATATTACCAAACCTTGGGTCAATTTCATCTCCAAAATGCACTTTTTCATAATCTGCAAGATCGCCGACATTGGGGGTATGTTTATCCTTAATATACCTATCATGGCAATCAAAAAAACGTTGAAGAGATACCAAGCCTTTCATAATTTTTTTCCCCTTCAACTGGATTAAATATTTACTTGGATCATCTCCTGGATTAGGACAAAAGTTACTACATTCTAATTCAGAGCCTTCAAAGAATGTTGCCATGAACACTTCTGCATTCTACAAAATGTTCTAAATTTGTTTATCATTCTCAAAGACCTACCAAATTTAGAATTATCTGGGACATTAGGTTGACAATCGGCTCTATCCTGTATGTATTTTCTTTAAATCTTAGGTTATAGAGAAGGAGAGTGACTGATACCACCAATAAATTTGCCCTAGTATTCTAATCTCTAGAGATCCCTACAATAGGAAAAACATCAAAATCCTCAATTTCATCCGAAATTCTATTTCTATAATGCTTGAATCTTTCATTCTTCATAGTAAAAATGTTTCTTACTTGCATGAAAATCAATTTAGCATCACCCTTTTCTCTGAGGGCCTTTATTCCTTTCTTTTTAGCTTCATCCAGTCCCAATAACAAATCTTCATATTTTGTTGTGTTATTGGTGTTTTAAACTCCAATTTGAAGGAATAAGGAAATTTTTCATTTGAAGGAGAAATTAAAACTACACCTGTCCTAGAACCTGTTGATGAGCAACACCCATCAAACTCCATGATCCAAAGGTCTATACAATAATCAGGTTCAAGCACTGGTTTTTCTTCCCCATCTCCAAAAAATATCATGTAGTTACTGAAGTCACATTCTTGATACAATATTTGTGCTCAAGGATCACCAGAAGGGAACACTATGAATTTGTACTTCGTTTGAGGCTATAATATTATCTTTTGTTTCCCCACATGAATTATTGCTTATGACCAATCCATTTTAATTTCTCCACCTAGATATTTACAAAAGGTTCTACTCAATAACATACCATAGTTGGTGGGAATATCAACCACTAGAATGGTTAATTTCAATTTTTTACTAGGATGGACTTCAAGGGTAACTTGTGCATCTTTGACTTGACGAAGAAAAGGAACTTGTTTAGAACCCATAGTGTAGCATCTACCAAACATTTTAGTGAGGGGTAGGCCAATATATTTGGCTACAGTGGAAGGCATGATAATATCAGACATGCCTAAATCTATAATGAAATTATTGAGTTTATGACCATTTATAAACAAAGATACATAAAATGGATCAAGTTTTAGGTCACTAATTTGAGGACAATCATTAGATGCATTAGCAGTCAATTCATGCTCTGATGTAGGTGACTTAAATAAGGAAGTGGGTAGTTCAACACTAAGGAATTCAAAATTAACCATTCATTGATTACTAGACTCCGTCTAAGAATTATCACCTTTAACGTGTATCTCACTAGTTTATCTAATTCCTTAGGGTTCAACTTAAGGTAGTGAATAGGAGATATTTGGATTCTCGAGGACTTACCAAATTCAACAATATCAAAAGAAGAATTAGGGCTAGATATTTTCAACAATTGAACCTTAGGAACCTTTGAACCACTACCAGGAGTTCGAGCAGAAAGTTCCTTACCTTTGACTAACACTTTTGGAGAAGTTTCATTGCTTGAAGATTTAAGATTGCGTTGATTTTTAGTCAACACAGCACATGAAGGATCTTCTAGAGTAACCATTATATCATCTCCTCTTTTTGAATCTGATTCATATTCAAAGCAGTGAATTTTAGAGTCGCCAGGTTGCTCAAGATTCCCTTCATCTTCTAGAATCTCTTCCACCATTTATCTTGTAGTGGACATTTGTACATAACACACTATTTTTTGGCAAGAATTTCCATCATGATCGTTAGTCAAATAGAAGACACACATGTTTCCTTTTCCATGAGGAGGTTCAATCACCAACCTTTGGTGTGTGGGTAGAAGCTGCCATACCTTATTACCAGTGATCATTTGCTGACAAGGAATTCTCCTAGAAAAATCTTGATATGTGTTAGTGTCCATATTTGATGTGTTAGTGGATCAGATTGCAACTGGTGTTGTTCAAAGTGCAATAAGGGGGGGTTGTCAATGAATCACCAATAGTATTGGGCCCCAAGGTATGTTAGAATCTATCCTACTCTTGGGCTCCTTGGCCCCAAGAGAGGTTGGATTCAGACCCTCTCTTGGGCTCAACCAAGAGACAAAACTTGTATAATTCATTGGTTCTTCGTTCCAAAATTGTTTCTATCGTGTATTTTAATTTGCATTTAATACTTTAACACATGACATGAGGCATGGAGCCCCGCACAAGTTTAGATTTTGACCTACTCTTGGGCTCACTCCAAGGGTTCAAATTTTCTAAGTGTCAGCTCACTACTTGAAGGGAATTTTTTTTATATAAAATATAACATTTAAGTATAAGTGATGTCACTTACGCTTAAATTTATATTTTATATAAATAATTTCAGGATGTTTGAGAGTGGTTTCAAATCTGTATGAGTTATAATGGAGATTCTAGATTTTGGAAGATCCTAAAAATTTTTAGACTTAGCTAAATTTTAGAAATCAGGATGCTTCCATCAGTGTTCTTTTTTAGGTTAAAGCATCATATCTTCTTTCTTTGCATCTACACTTCATCTTTTTATACTTTGGCCAATTCATTTCATCACAAACCTCTTGAATTCAATTCCACATCCTTGGATAGCTTGGCCAAACTCTCACTCGTATCCCTAACTAAATTGACTCCCTAGCGAGCCAAATTTTCTCAAACTCATATCTTGGATTGGTAGACTTGAAAATTGTCGCTAGACTAAGACTACTTGAGACAACTATCTCACTACTAGGAAAAAAGATGGGGTCCACATTTACAATAGGGCAGTGGTGTGAAAGCCTCACAACACTAGGTAAAGTCGATAGTTTCTTCTTGGGTTGCTTTATCTATGCATGCTATTTCTATATATTATTATGCTTTTTGAGATCCATTCACCACTATTTGTGCTCACTCCTTAAACATAGTATTGAGAAAGTAATTTTAGGTCCTATTATGACAAAGAGTGGTGGAAATCCATTTTGAGAAAGTGTATTATTCATTTATGTTTCACCTCTTCATGATGCATGCTTCAAACTATTAGCCAAATACTGATGAATGCTATAAGAAATATTTCAACTGGGCCCCTTATGTTTAGAGTTGTATAAGCATACTTTCTCAAAGAGTTTTATCTTGAAATTCTTTAGTGAAATTGGTTACGGGTAGATTTATGGCCAACTCCTTATAGTGTGGTCCTTACCTTAGTTATTTTAGGCTATTTTAAATTTCCAAGAGTATATAAAGACCTTCGAACTTATCCTTGGTTCATTAGTTCTCTCCATTTCTTGATCCCCTAGAAAAGTGAAAGTATGTTTATTTTTTCTTGTCATTTAATACTTTAAGTATAGTTTTGTTTTTGATTGCTGGTAAAAATAGGTTTTAGGGGGACCTGAAACCCCTTACAAGCCTTGCAAAAAAGGAAGAATTAAGACCGCTAAACTAAAACAAGACTGGACACCAGCCCGCGGAACCCAGAGTCAACACAAAAAATCAGAAACAAAAAACTAGAAACCAGCTAAAACACCCAGCAACCAAAAACCAAAAAACAAACTAGCACAAAAGAAAGGGACCAACAGGACCTAGGTGAACTCCAGAAGAATTCCCTCCACTTCATTCTTAGCCTCTGATACCTTCTTGAGAGCATCATTAAAGTCTGAAAGTTCCAAGATCCTGTCTTGAATTTTCTTCTTTTTAGCAAAATGAGTGCGCTTGCCCGGGCCAACATCATCCTCTTCCTCTTTTTCATCCTCGATCTTCACAGTTGGAGACCCAACATCCATCTCCGTCTTGATGGTGTTGAAGCAATCCATCACAGAATGGGCCATAAAAGTGTTATTATCCTTCATGTGCTTCTTCAAAGTGTTCTCTAGGATATCCATTTTGTCCCGTAAATCCTTCATGATATTCTCCTCCTCTTTATCCTTTTGGCCATCAATCCCCGTCAACCCAATTTCCAAATTCCCCTAAAGAAGATCAAATTTAGCAGAGAGGGAACAAAAACTAAGATTGAGGCTTTTTATTTCCTTGAAGACTCATTTCATAAGGCAGAACGAATACATCGACATCGCCTTCATAGTTTGAAGAACGCCAAAAGGGGGTTCAATCTTATCATCCATGTCCTCTTGAAGGAGTTGAAAACTATGTTCCTGCATGTCAACCGTTCTTGCAAAAGGGATATTCCTAGAGATAGAAGGGAAATTACCCTTGTTGACAGTCTCCAAACTAGGAGTCTTATTATCCACCTTCTTCTTCGACTGCACCTCCATGAGCACTTCAAGCTTTGGAGAGATGGGAACATCATGGTCTTCAAAGCTAGCATAATTGACCAAAATGGGAACCTTATGACCCCCCATATCCCAATCTTTATCAACAGGGTCGTCACCTTTAGCCTTGACATCATGGGAAGACACCATCTTGTCCTCATCGTCACTAGAATCACTCACAAAAACTGACAAGGACTCCTTGCTTTCCTCATCAGACTAGGTGTGGGGAACATAACCAGTGTTCGGATAGCCGTCAACACTTTCACCTTCAGAGTCCGTATCCATTCCATCCTTCTTATCAAATTTTTAATTTTTACCAACCATCAACTCCCCTTTATCCTCACCCTCCCAAATCTGTTTCCTCAAAGCCTTAGCAGAACCAGAGTCTCTAAGCGAAAGGATAAGAGGGCTACTAACAACAACTTTTTAAACATCCTCAACAATTAAGAGAATGAAATCTGCATGCAGAATGGGATTGCTCTCTTTCTTCCTATGATCATTTATACTATGAAAAAGGGACTGCAACAGATAAAAAGGGATGGAAACCCTAACCTTATGACGAAAATGAAAAAGTAGCACAAAATGGTAGGAGTGAGCCCTTTTATACCTACCATCTAGGGTGATATATCCCATGACAGCAGTAAGCACCTTTGCCCAGATCTCCTTGATAGTGTCCACATCATAACAACCACCAAAGTCCTTCACCAAACTCTCTCCCTCTACCTTGTCTTTAGGGAAGTGTAGAATGGCCTTTTGTGAGGTCTTCTTGTCTCTATAAAACTTCATACCCTTGGTATTCAACCCAAACACCTCCGCAATAAGATCTTCAATAATTTTAACAGCCATTCCCCCAAATAGTAACAGTACCATCCTTCCAACTCTCAACAAAGGCCTTTGTGACTTCCTCTCTGAACCCATGAAGACACTCCATGTACGTTACGAGCCCACCCTTTGTGAGCTTATCCCAGACCTCCGTCTTTTTCTTCCATATTTTGCAATTCTTCGGCTCCCTACGTTTAAGCCCTCCACCCATGCTTCCCTTCGAGAACAAGGTCTCAACAGAAATGGTGGAAAGAAAACATAGAGAAAGGACACAAAGGCATAATTCAAATTGGTCATAATGCAAATATACGTGTGTCTACACTTAGCCACCTTGGGAAAGACAAGACTTTCTGTAAACCTTTTATCTACTTTAATTAACTTGCATTTTTTCATCAAATCTTTTTAAGATCTTCCAAATCTTCACTTTTTTTGTGAGTCATATCGAATGCCAACTTGGCATTCAAATCGATGGTCAAATCACTTCCACCATGCCAAGTCATGATGTCCTTGGCCCTGAATGTGATGTTGGCCAATGCATCCGCAGTACAATTAGCCTCCCTAAAGTTATGAGAAATAATGACATGCTTGAAGGAATTAATGATTATTTGACCCTCATCAATAATAGCCTTAATAGACCATGATGGCTTAGTCACCCCTTAATGCAATTTAAAATATTCATAGAGTCGCCTTCAATCCACATGTTTGGAGGCATGCCCTTTTTAATAAATTTTAAAGTTTCAAGGAGAGCCATAACCTCCACCACGTGATTGGTCTGGATGCCTATAGGGAAAGCCATGGCAGTAAGACAGTTGGCCTTGTCATCCCAAATAAGACTACCACAACCAGCCGGCCCCATATTTCCCTTCGCCACACCGTCAAAATTGGCTTTGATCCAGCCAGGAGGGGGGAAATCCATATGGCATTCTCCCACTGATAGGAGGGTTTAAATTTTGTGCCAGCAGTATTAACTCCAGCCAAAAAATCCAGCTTCATGCCATCCATGATATTACATTTCTCCTTGATGCTTCTCTTTATATTTTCAGCAATCACCACTAGAGGAAGGGCAGTGTTTCTAAACACTTTGTCATTGCATTCTCTCTAAAGTTTCCAAATAACATGATGGGCTATAATGTTCCACAACATCACGTCCATAGGAACCTCAGCACTTCTCTATTGAGTAAAAAAATCCTTCATATTATCCAAGAAATTCCAGCATAGCTTCTAGCGTTGCAAGGTGAGACTCCAGGCTTCACATGAGTACCGAAAGTCAAAAGCCATATGGTAACCTGATTCCTTAGAATTCTTACAAATGAACCATATGTTAGGCAAAATCATGCCTCTCTTTTGGAGATTAGATCAATAGTAAGAATCTTATTCTGCAAAACCAGCCAATAAAAAATGTTAATTTTAGGAATTAACTGTTTATCCCAAACCTGGGCCCAAAAGGGAGTAGGATCTGACAGCTTCAATAAAATCTCAGAGGTAGAAGCAACATAGAAGACTCCAAAAGAGAGCATCCCCCATAATAGTTCATCCTCCCTGGTAGAGTCCACTTTCCAAACATCCAGGTCTAGCTTCATTTGCTTGAGCGAAAAATCAACAACAGAAAGATCAACCCAAGACTGGCACTTCCAGTAATCTTTAACCCAAGGACCAAATATCTGTAAATAGATGTCAATAAAAGGCTGGATAGTAGGAATAGTATTCATAGGAAAATCTTTTAGCGTGCAATCTTCCCAGAATTTAATTCTCCTTCCATTACCCAAAAGCCACTTAGCACCCTTGAACGTCGTCTCTTTAGCTTGCTGAATACAATTCCAAACAAAATATCCCTACACCTTCACATCAGATAACATAAAATATGATATATGAGGGAAGGAGAAGAGATAATTTTTGTGAATAATTTCATAAGACTCTTTTTTCTCGCCAAATATTCTCCAAATTTTCTTAGCCAAGAGAGCTTGGTTGGTAACTCTTAAAGGGCGGATCCCCAAGCCTCCCCACTTCTTCAGAGTGCAAACCTTGTCCCAGGCAACTAAATCCAATCTCTTTCTTTCCTCCACCCTGGACCAAAGAAAATTTCTCTGTATCTTCTCAATGATATCTGTAAATTTACCAAGGATTTTAAATAGACTAACGGCAAAGATAGGGAGACTCTATAGAGAAGCCTTCATGAGTTAAATTTTACCCGCTTGAATTAACAGAGCTCCTTTCAAGCCATCTAATTTCCTATTGAATCTATCAACAATACCATCCCAAAGAGAGTCAGGAGGTTTTAAGCCCAAGGATAGACCAAGGTAGGTGGCAGGAAAAACACCAATTTCACACCGAATAATTTTGGAAATTCTATGTTATCTTTCCTTCGGTGTGTTAATAAAAAATAGAGATCTCTTATTCTAATTAACAATTTGACTAGTAGCCTGAGAACAAAGAGAAAGAGCTTGTTTAATCATTCTAGCTTCCTGGATGGTAGAAGATGCCATAATAACTGTGTCATCCACAAATTTCTCATGAGAGAAAGGCCTAGAAGCATAGGAAGGAACTAGGCACTTTAAAGGTCCTTCAGACGTGAGTCTTTGAAAGTAGCGACCAAGACCCTCAGTCAGAATGGCGAAGAGAATTGAGGACAATGGATCACCTTGACGGAGCCCCCTGGAAGGCTTGAAAAAATCTAGAAGAAGAACCATTCACAATAACATCAGTCATAGAAGATTGCTCTAGAGATTCCTTCCGCCGCTTCTCCTTTGTCTAGGGTTTCCACCGCTGGTGCTGACATTGCAGGTCGACCTTCCTATGGCCCTTCTACTACGACACTGGGTTCTGATGAAGGTGCAGAGGTTGCTCCTCCCATCGTTGAAGTTGCTAATGCCCCTCGATTGTTGCATTTTGGTGTATCCCATGGGGGCTCTGTTCATCCAGGGAAATTATTGTCTGTTCATTCGGGGGTGCACCCAGTGCCTTCTGCTACGCAAGGGTTCTTGGGACATGTTGATTTTGCTTCTTATGCAGATGTTGTTGCATTTGAAGCAAACATTAATGGTTCTTTTCTCTCAGCTCAGGGAAGTGGGAGCCTTTGTTCCTAGTCTCCTTCTGTTAAGCCAGTCACTATAAGTGTTCCCATTAGGGTAAAGCTATTTTCTGATACAGTTGATGAGATTGTGAAAAATACTGAGGAATTTTTAGAAAATGTTACAATTTTTAGATTTAGGGGTTATTGGCCCTCTCTATCAAACATGCATGCTTGTATTTCTAAACATTGGGAACCCATCCTAACGGATACCATTCAAATTTACCCTGTGGCAAGGGGTTTTTTATAGCTAAGTTTGAAAATGTTGAAGATAGGAAGACTATCTTGTGTGATAGTTGTTTCTCTTAGGAGGAGCGTTTTCCTTTGATGGCCAAACCTTGACATCAAGATTTTGATCCTCTCACTGAAAATTTTAATAAAATTCCATTATGGGTGAGGCTCCCAAATCTTCCCCTTCATCTATGGCTGGATTCTGTGCTGGAAGAGATTGGGGAGGCCATTGGGGATTTCCAGATGGTTGACCTGGTTACTTCTGACGTGTTTCATCCGACCTATGCTCGTATCTTAGTGGAGGTTGATATCTCTAAGGGCCTTCCTGAGAAGATTACTTTGGAATCCCATGTGGGTTCTTGGATTCAGAATTTAGATTATGAGGGAATCTCGTTCAGATGCAGGAAATGCCACAAGACTGGTCATCTTGCTACTCGATGTTCATCTGATAAAGTTAAATCGAAGAAATCACCATCTTGGTGGTTGGGGGTTGCTGACCACCATTACACGGTTCATAAATCTTCGGATGGGGTTTTGGCTGCTTGCTCCTCTCAGAATGATCATGCAAAGAATGATGCTACTGATGTTGCTTTGGAGGTTCAGACAAGTGGTGCTCTGGATGTTGCTGTTGTCAATGAAAGGACTGTTGAGGATGTCTCTGCTTCAGCTATTTTTCCTATTGGTGTTGTGGTTTCCACTGTTTCTCCAGTGGGGGTTTTAGGGAATGAAGGTGTCTTTGTCCCTATCCCTCTTCTGGATGCTGGTGTGTCTAGCCTGATTTCTTAGATGACAGCAGGTAATTCTTTGGCTTGGAAAAATGATGCTCTGAAGATGGAGGATGGATGGACAATAGTTAAAGGAAAGAAAGTCAAATCATCCATGCCTTCTCTTGAAATGAATTTATGATCTCAAAAGGGAGGGATAAAAGGTAAATCTTGATTGCCTTGTGTTGTTCTTGCAAGGGTAAGGTCTTTCTTGGGCTTTTCTTTGCTGTCAGCTGGAAGTAATTTTTTGTGTTGTCTGCTAGAAGCTTAAGGGTTGCTGGACTTAATTGTCTTATTTTATTTTTTCGCAGCACTTGCTCTTGTAGTTGGGGTTCCAGATTTCCTTTTCTGGAACTAAAATATTTCTAGGTTGTGGGAGCCTGTTGTAAAACCCTTGCTATGGTCTTGTTTTGTTTCTTTTAAGAGTGCTTTGATACTTATCTTTTGAACCTTTTGTATAGGGTTTTGGGGCCCCATTCAAAACCTGTTGTTACCTTAATCAAAAACATCAGTCATAGAAGTACTAATGAGCTAGAAGACCAGATGCAAAAAATTATCACAAAAGCCAAAGGATTGAAGAATATTGATCAAAAAATCCCAATCCACCCAGTCATAAGCCTTCTAGAGATCAAGTTTCAACATGAAACCATAGTTGTTAGAGGAGTGGGTAGAATGAATGACCTCATGCACCTTCATAATAGAGTCAAGAATTTTCCTGCCAGGAACAAAACCACTCTACTGGGGGGAGATGATATTGGGGAGAATAGCCAGCAGTCTAAGAGTGAGAACCTTGGAAAAAAATTTGTACACCGAATTACACAAACTGATCAGCCTAAAGGAATCAACCACATCAGCTCCAGGTTTTTTGGGAATCAAGGAAAAGAAAGTAGCATTTATTTTTGTAAGCATAGATCTTGACCCAAATAACTCTTTAACAACATTACATATATCTTTAAGTGTATTTTTGTTGATCTTTAAGTTATTTTATGTATTTTATTTAGGATTTTCTTAGTATCTTTCCCTAAGGTTTTATAGTTTCAATAAACTTTGACACATAAATGCACTTTTTATTAGGTTTCCAAGTCTCCTTGAAACCCCAAACCTTAGATTTCATCCTTTCTTCCTTTCAAAAAATTTTGGACTTTCCTAAGACCCTCAATAACTAACACCTCCTAGGTCATAACTACTACTCTATATCTATTCCTTTTCCTTCCCCTACTCTACACTCATTCATTTTCCTTCTTCTACCCTTACTTTCTTCCCTCTTCCTATTTGCCTTCAAGATGTAGGATACCAAACAAAGTTATCTTTTTTATAGTTTGTGTGATTCTTTATGCCCTCTCATTTCCCAAAGCCCCAAACACTTCACATTTCAAAGTGTCCTATGCTTACCAATCTCAAACTCCAAGAATCATCCCTTCAAACTTCAAAATTTTGGGGGAACATTAGACATTTATTCTTAGACTTGAAATTATTGTTCTCTCTCAAACCCTAAGGCATAACCCTTTATCTTTAAATCCTTTCATCGCTAGTCTATTCAAAAATTTGGACCTCACCTTCTCCTCATATTATAAATTTTTCTTGAAGACCTCCAAGGCTCCCTCAGACTTTCTCACCCACCTATGAGTCCTTGTTCCCTCTATCTCCTCAGTCCCAAAGCTTCCTATACTCTCCCTCCTATGCAATGGTTACCCAGAATTCTCTTGCCCTCTAGCACATATTAATAGGTCATTATTTAGCATAAAGCACCATGAGTCCCTACACAAGTAGAACTATTTTTTCAACTCACTCTTGCCTATCTTCTTGTCACCTCAAGACTATCCAATAAAATAATGTTCTATCCTACAACATCTATGTGCTCATTTTATACCCTAGCATGAAAAACAAGATGTTGTACTTAATTCAAGAGGGCGAGTTAAAAATTAAATAATCCCCACCACCATGCTTTATGAGTAGAACTAGATGAGTCTAGATCTAGTTTGGTACATGATATATTAGGGTAAACATGTGAATAGAATGAAATATTGTAGATGTCATTAAGTTTCTAAAATCTCAAATTGTGACATTGTAACATTTATTCCCATATTTTTAATAAAAATAAGAGATTTACAAAAAACAAAAGAACCCTTGAAAATAAATATAAACAACACTAATTTAGTTACAATCAAACAAGACCAATAAAACTAGCTATTCAACTTATGACCTTGCACAAATTGAATCAAATTCCAACAACGAATAATATTGATTTGAATGATATATATATATAATGATGGAATGTTAAGATAATTAATATATCAATGAAAATGACAACTATACATCCATGGTAACAATCATCACAATAGACTTCCTTACAAATCCTTGATGCCCCAATGCACTCTTTGAGTGGGAAATCTCTCCAAGAAGTAGAGTTATCATTCTCTAATTTTAGAAACCAAAGAAATGTAATCCATTGATCATAGTGGCACATGGTTTTTCATCCATAGAAGATAGATTGAACACAAAGTGCTGAAAATATGTAATAAAATAATGTATGAATTATATTTTGATGTGACAAGATTGCAGACATGTAAAGAGTGTAAATGCTTAGTGTAGCATTCTTAGATGATTGTGTTGATGCACAAGTATAGATGTTTTTTTTTTATAATATTTTTTTATATGTTTTGATTATTCCCATCATCTTAGGGTTAGTTTGTAAATACAAAACCTTGGGCACTCAATTTTGAGTACCTCCCATATAAATCAAAAGGTGATAATCAAAATATTTGAAAGCTTTTTGAATTAAAGGGACAAAGTCATTGAAGAAATTATGTCCAAAGGACATATGTGCATATGCAATCAAGTGTAAGATGCATATAAATCATTGAAGAAAGGCTTGACATAAACTATTGGAGATTAGGTACACTATCAGATAACAAGCTTAATGATTTTATACCCCTCTACATTAAATATGACAATTTTTGTATTAAAAACTCATTTTTAAAGATTGAACTATTTCATATTAAAATAACAAATTATATATCACTTGATTTTAAAAATATATTATTTAGAAACTAAATTACATAGCAACCTAATTTCGTTTTAAATTTTAGAACTCGTAAAATGCTTTAAAATGGAACATCTAAAGTTATGTCTCAATTTGAAATTTCAAGTGAAGACACACTGTAAATATTATTTAAAAATCGATGATTTAACTGCAAATAAGGGCGTCTAATCTGGGAATGTTGGGTTTGCGCGTCTACCTTTGCTATGAAGTTCATAAATTGTCTGGTAGAGTCAAGATTGTTGTCAATAAAATTAAGTCCATTTGCTATTTCCCTCCTTTTTCTTTTCCCTATTACAGATAAAGATAATTGATTTCTGAATGCAAATCGCGCCGCTTTCTGTAGAAGAATGATCTCTGTCTGGAAGCACAATAATCCGAATTAATACTATAACAAATAACGTGAGGTAAAAGAACTAAAATCTTTAGAAAGGATGATTACCTGAGCCATAACACTAGACTTCCCCATTCCCCATTCTCCCGAGATTCCCACAGTAACAGGAGATTTCACAAAGGGATTTAAAAATAATGCTGCCAGACCATTGGCAAAGGGACTTCGTCCTACCCAATAATATAACAGAAAATGTTAGAAAATTTCACCTCTGAATTTGTGTGTCTTCTATTATTAAACTATATAATTAAAAAAGTTGAGTTAGTTACGCGTACCAAGATTATCCTCCAGAGCCGGTTTATCGGTCCCTTGTTCAACAATGGTCTTAATTTGGTCCAGAACTGTGTTAAAAGGGAAAAGAATTATTCACAGCTGAACACTGATATTTTTGTTTGGTAAAAGAAGGAAAAGGGATAGATATAAGCAAACATACCTTTTGTGACATTTTCCTTTTGTTTATCTGTTTTCAGAGAGTCTATCCATTTCTTATTGCGAATGAGAGCAATATTTTCACCCCTGCTGATAAACTCCCGTGTCATATCTATATTCCCTACTCTTGCTGCTACCCTCAGCAAATTCTCCTGCTTTAGTGTCTTCAGTATTTCAATTCTTTTCTTTTCAAAAAATTTGTCAAGCGGAAGTTTGGCTAAACCGATTCCAACTGCAGAAGCAAACAAAAGAAGGATTTTCTCTTCATCTGATTCACACTTATTCAAAACTGACACAGCTATTTTCACGGCATTTTGACCATCCGCTTGACCTGCAAAATGTAGAGCTGTTTTGCCATTACAATCACGTTGTTTTAAGGGATGGGCTCCACTGTCGAGAAGCTTTTCAACAACTTCCACGTGGCCTCCACTTGCCGCTCCATGTAGTGCTGTTTGACCCAGCACGTCTGCTGCCTCAACATATTCCTTCTTACGCTGTTCTTCTGAAATCAGTGAAAGCAGCTTTTCCACCATTCTAAGCTTGCCTCCAGCAGCAGCCTTGTGCAAAGGGGTTACAAGGCTGAAATTTTTTATGAAAACTTGATTTGTAATGAACTTGTCTAAAACATGGAGATCGTCATGAGGTCCAACAACTGCATAAAATATAGCGGGATCGTCATGAGGTCCAGCTACTGCATAAAATATAGCATTCTGTCCACGACGATCCTTGCTATCTATCATCTTTCTGTTATGCTCTAGAAGCAACACACAAAGCTTTTTCCGTCCAAGGAAAGCTGCGACATGAAGAATGTTTCTTCCGTATTTATCACCCGCTGATGCTTTCTCCTTGTTTATATCAATTAGTTCTTGAATAAGTGTGTATGGCCCACTCCCGACAAGGTGATGCAGTGCTGTCTTTCCTTCATTGTCCGGCTCAAAAGGATCGGCTCCTTCACTGACCAGGTCGCGAACGAGAAGTCTCAAAATGATCGGCTCCTTCACCAATCGCAAATACTCGTGCAGATAGAATTGCAGTTGGTCATGGGGCAGCTTCTTGAAATAAGATTTTCGTTGGTCGGACACTACCAACATGAGCAGCACAAAATTCAGATTGGCCTTGTTTTGAATAGCATAATCCAAAGGTGTCTTTCCATCATTGTCCTTCTCATCCACGAGGGGTTTTAGAGGATAGGCCGCGAAACGAATAAGGGATTCATTAATTGGCACGCGACATAGTGCATGGTGAAGCGGAAGCCGTCCTTCCTTATCTTTGCAGCGCACTCTTGCGCCGTGGCGACGGAGGAGTTTGCACATTTCTACATTGCCCGCAATAACAGCTGCATGTAGAGGAGTCTGCTTTTCACTGTCAAGAGTGTTTGCAAGGTTTTCATTAATTGGCACGCGACATAGTGCATGGTTAAGCGGAAGCCGACCTTCCTCATCTTCCCAGTCCACTATTGCGCCGTAGTGGCGGAGGAGTTTGCGCATTCCTAGACTGGGCGCAATAACAGCTGCATGTAGAGGAGTCTGCTCTTCACTGTCAAGAGTGTTTGCAATGTTTTCATCTGCTTCAAACAGCATCTTTGCGATTTTGAGTCCCTGTGATTTATCAACCATTACTGCTGCATAGTGCATTGCTGTTTTCCCACCTGTATCTTTTTCGGAAAGCACTGCGCCACGCTGTATCAACCATTTTACCAAATGTTCATCTCCATCCTTTGTCGCCTGGCAAAGCAAGGAAGATAAAACATCACAGCTGCCTTTACAGTTGATCAGTCGGAACCCTTGGTCACTTAGAATCTCGCCAAATCGCTTGCTATCGTCTTTGTTGTCTTCTGCCGCTGCTATTAAGACATCAAATAATCTAGATTCTCGAGACATTTTGAAGACGCACAACATCAAGGACTTAAAAAGCACAGACTGCATCCTCAATAGAGAATGCAAGTAGAGGCACAGTCCTTGGAAGTACACCGCAGCCGCGGTTTCCACCGTAACATACCATATTGTATGAGCAATGGCCTCCCAAGTGGAGGGCACGCTTGTGTCGAAGCCAAAGCCTTCAATCAAAAACTCCAACAAAGGCATTTTATGAGACAAAATATTAGAGCCGATTTCCTCGATGCTGTATATAGTAGCTGCAGCGACGCGTAAATGATCAATCAAATACTTTTTGAAGCGCTTGTACGAGGCAAATTCGGTGTCAGAGAGTTTCAAAATTGCTAAGGGGTCGAGTTGAAAGGCTAACACAGATTTCGTCTTCTCTTGCAAGGCTTTCAAAGATTTTCTGATTTCAATGCTCAAGACTTCGAAAGAATCGCGTGAAAATTCCGGCCTTGGCACTATTCTCTCTGCACGCACACTCTGCAACTCCCTGGCCAGTGCGCTTACAACTTCGCTTGCCTCCTTTCTGTCATCAGCTGCAATCTCCCTTGCACGACCCTCTTCTGTCTCGCCTCCCATCAGCCAATCAAGGACCTCCACGTTCCAATCTTCGCAACATAAGACCAAAGCGGCCCTTCGCCCCTCTTTACTCAACTCAGTTATCTCTGAATATGGGATCGCATTCCTGTCATCTTTTGCGTCTAACATACAAGAGTCAGTCTAATGTTTAGATTGCAACATCGCCATCGCTACTAGCTTGAAGCTTTGCAATTTTCACTAATCATATTTAGTAATCTGTATCCAACTACTTTTTATTCAAGCTAATCAAGATAAAAGACAGAAATACAGACCTGCGTCGGATATCTCGCGAGTTGGTGATTGAATGACTAACATGTATCCAAGGCAGCTTCTGAAACCCACTTCGACAATGAAGTCATATCCAGAGCCTCCGATCCAGCCATCTAGAAGACGGGCTCTGTCCCATTCCTGTAACAGATTACTCTGCTTTATCCGTTCCAGATTGTCCTTCGCTTCTTCCACGGTTGCCAAACGCCATCCGGGTGGAGTTTGGCAACTCCTTTTCAGGGATTTCAAGGCCATATTCACCTGGTTTTTAAACCGAAAATGTTATCTCCAAAACAATTATAACAATGTAATCTCTAGAACAATTACAGAAGCAATAAAAAACGATGGGGTAACCAAGTGAAGGCTTTGGACCAGATGGCGAGCCACGTTATCTTGGAGGGGGAGGAGCAACCTTGTAGAATAGCCACCATAGAGATTAGATGGACAGGGTGTTCGATTAGAGGGGTTGGGGTGGTAACGGATTTGAGAAGAAATCGATTGCACAGGGCGGCTATGATCTGGGCTATTGACTGACGGCACAACTATGGGAGGTTGGGATTTTTAGTTCTGAGAGCCCGAATAGGGATGCAAGATGGGAAGCAATAGAAAAACAGGGCCTGCTTAAGGATAGGTTATTCTACCGAAAACCTTCACAAACAAACTTCTCAAGATAAAAAAATAAAAAAATCTTCTTTATACAGGTAAGGTAAGATGAGGGCAAGGAATGCATAAGATTAAATTAAGAGTCATAATCATATACAGTGAGGTCGAATTGTTTTTTTATAAATATCTTTAAGTGTTTTGTAAAAGCTATCTAAATAAACTTAAATATTAGATTTGGGAAAGGCTATGTGTTTTTCGGTGTATGCTGCGATCTCATCCCATCAATGCTGCAGTGGCGGTTACCGGCGAATTCACCTCAGGCGGCGGTTGGCAACTAGCATCGTCCGGCAAGCCGAATGTACCAGGTGTGGGCTTTCTAGGCTTTTCATTTAATGCTAGTAGTATGAATATTGATAAAAATGATGGCCTCTATCATCCGACAGAGGCCGTACCCACTCACTCTGTGTTTAAACCCTCTGCTCCCAAAACCGTTAAAACCAACCCTAAAACCTCTCATTTCACTAACACCAAATCCTTCTCTAAGGCGGTCGCGTGCACTGGTACTACCACCGATGCCAAAGCCAAGTTTAGCTTGGATCCCAGACTCGGATCCTCTGAATTTGGTAAGAATCCTAGGGATGCCTTGTTACCCTTCTCCATTGCTCCTAATTCGAAAATGCCTGTTGAAATTACGAAAGAAAAGAATAGGCTGCGTAACTCTGCAATTTTCTTTTCTGCTCTGGAAATTGATAAGTGCCCTCCGCGCAAGTTCTTGGATGATTGGTTTCACAACTATTGGAATTTAAAACTAGGTTTTTATATTTCATTCTGTAGACAATTACAAAAAGGATTGTATGTTATTTTCTTTGCTAACAGTGAATCTCAAGTTGAAGTTCTCAAAAAATAGTATTGGACCGTCGGTAATTCTTCATTTTGTGCCCTTGCTTCATCACCTGAGGCTGTACATGAGGAAGTTCTTACACTTTCTGCTCCTCAATGGATTCTGGTTAAAAATGTGCCTCCATTTCTATGGAAATTCCTACCCCAACTCCTGGAACCCTTTGGGAAGGTCGTTCAAATGGACGAAACTATTAGACTTGTTCCCCATATGGACGCTAGGGTTCTTATTTCGGTAGTGCTTGGCGAGGATTTTTTGCCTAACCTTACTATCAATATTGACGGTGACATTTTCACCTGCCACATTGAAATTCTTGGTGGCCTGAATGCATGTTTCCTTTGTCGTAAAGAGGGTCACTTTAGGAAAGACTGCCCGATTATCAGGAAGAAGCCTTCTCTGAATTCAAAACCTCCCCCGACCAAACCATCCCCTGCTAATATCCCTTTGGACAATTCAGATTTAAATGTAGACAATACTGTCCATCCTGCGAATCAATCTCTTAACCTTAACCCCTTTTCTCCTTCTTGTCCTCCCTCTCAGACTCCGATTGCCTTCCCTAATTTGTCAACCATAGTCGATAGCTCTGCACCTAATGATGGCTTTCAAATTGTTACTGAAAAGCGTAGGAGGTTAACCCCCAAGATTGACCTTACTCCAAAGGTAGCCCCTTTGGCTATTGTCCCAGTTTCTTCACCTTGTTTATCCAACCTCGATACTCATATTAATCATGACTTCTCTACAGAATTGATTAAAGCCAATGTTAAACCTTCTGCAAAGCTTAACCCACCAGACCCTAATCATGAACTCCAGCCAAAAATCTTCCAAGAAATTGAAGATGATTGTTCTTTGGAAGTCAGCCCAGCTGGTACCTCAAGTAATATCTCCATCCCCATACCCATCTAGAGTAAACATTCTACGGAGGTTGACACTCAATCCCCTGCCGTGTCTGATAATGAAGATGAATTTAATGTTCATCTTCAGGCTTCTAAACGACAGGGGAGACCTGTAGGTTCCAAAAACAAGAATCCTTCGAACAAAAAAATGGGGAATCTCTCCTAGCTATTAAGGCTCCTACTGATGGAGTGACAGTTCAGTGTAAGTCCCTGACACATGTTGCGTCATGAATATTATCTCATGGAACATTCAGGGGCTCGAATCCCCTGATAGAAATTTTTTTATCAAAAGATTCATTAATAGTTATAGCTCTATAGATTCCCTTATGCTGCAATAAATTAAGGCTATCGGTTTTGTCCTGGAGTCTAATCTTAATTACATATGGAAAGATGCTCTTAAATTTTATACTTCACACCCTAGAGGCAGAGGCGATACTGCTTTACTTATCAACCCTAAATGGGGCAGGGATATTACTGGTTATGGTTTTTCTTCCTATCAAAGGGTCGTATGGATTACCATCACACATAACAATTCCGAGTTTTCCATAGGTACCATATATGCCCCGAATGATCATAAATAAATATCTACTCTTTGGGAATGGATAACTAGTTTATCCAATATCCCTTGGATTGTTGGAAGTGATTTCATTATGGTGAAATCTCAGGATGATAAGCTTGGAGGGCTCCCACTTAACTGGAAAGACTAGGAAAAAACCCACTGGATTAGGATGAAGATTGAGAAAAATATCTCTGATCCTCTCTCTGGTAACAAAGATTATAACCATGGATTATGGCACATTTGGTGTAATTATCAACAAGGCAATTCTAGGATTTACTCTAGACTGGACCGTTCTTATTGTAACAAAAACTTCTTCTCCTTCCTTCCTGATAGCCAGGGGAACTCTGTTCTTGCCACCTCTACTACCCTTTCAGACCATCACCCTATCTCTTCTTGCATTAGCTTTATCAACTCTTCGGCTCGTCCTAGGACCTTCAACTCAAAATTTATTCTTAACTCTAGTCTGCTCCTTGATGATGATGTTTCGGCTGCCATTTCCATCATTAGGCATATTAATCTCCTGAACTTCCCTTCCTCCTCGCACTCTCATAGATGGGAGATTAACCTGTTGGCCTAGCAAAATCTCTTGAAAACCATTGGCCAAAAGAGAGCCAAGGATTATAGGTTCTCTGAAAAGCTTCTCTCATCTGAGTTGCAAATAGCTGAACCCAATGCTCAATATTCTCCTACAAACTCTGCCCTTACCACTTCAGTTATCTCTGCCAAAGATGCTCTCAAGAAACATCAACAAGTTAATATTAAAGGTGAGAGGATTAGATCTCGGGCTCATTGGATTCAGAATGGTGACCAAGGTTCTAAGTTTTTCTTTAACCTCATAAAACATAAGCAATCTAATGAATCTATTGACAAAATTTTAGTTGACAATAATGAAGTAATTGACCAAGATAGCATTAAAAAAGCCTTTGTTGGTTGCTACAAAATCCTATTCAACTCTGGGGATTCTAAAGAGGCTGAAAGAATGAGAATTAAATGCTCTCCCCTAATCCCTATTATGATTTCTAGCAATGATGCTGATTTTCTGTCTAAATTTATAACTATTAAGGAAATTGAAAAGGCTATTAATTCCCTCCATAACGACAAAGCACCTAGGCCGGATGGCCTCTTGGTGGAGTTCTTCAAAGCCAACATCGGCTGGATTTCTAAAGACCTTCAAAAAATATATGTTGAAGCCCTTGTTAATGGTTCCCTTGGCTCAATTATAAATGGGGGGATCATTAAACTTATCCCCAAGGATGGGGACAAAGCTCTCATTAATAACTGGTGGCCTATCACCCTTCTTAATGTCTCCTACAAGATATTAGCCAAAATCCTAGCTCTTATACTAGTGGACATCTTACCTAAATTTATTTGTGCCACCCAGACTGGTTTCATCAAGGGTAGGTTTATTCTTGATAATCTCATCACTAGCTGAGAAGCCATGAAATGGGCATCATGCTCCCAACAGAACTCGGCCATGTTACTTCTGGACTTTGAAAAGGCGTATGACATAATTGAATGGAGTTTTATATCCAAGATGTTAAAATCCTTTGGCTTTCCTAAAACCTTCTGTGATTTGGTCCAAGTTCTGCTTAAAGATGCGGTGGCCCAAGTTGATGTTAATGGCTCTCTTTCTTAGGCCTTTCCTCTTGGGAGATCCATTAGACAGGGCTTCCCTTTGGCCCCTGCCCTCTTTGTCATTGCATCTGAACCTTTACATTACATTCTTAGAGATAACTCCCTTTCTTCCCCTATTAAAGGCATCTCCCTCCCCAATAATGAAGATCTTATCAACTCCCAGTTTGCTAATGACACTGCCATTTTCCTTGAGTTCACTGCTAACAATTTTGATTCCCTCCAATCAAAACTAAAGTTTTTTTGTACCATATCTGGAGCCAAGATCTCGCAAACCAAATCCATCTGCCTTGGTACAATGGATAATCCTCCCAACTGGTTTAAACTTCATAACTTTCAATGGGGTGGCCCGGACATGATTGTCAAATACCTTGGCATTCCTTTCTCCATTGAACCCTCCCTCAAGGATATGTGGCTCTGGATTAAGGACAAGATCACTAATAAACTAGGAAAATGGCATAATAGATCTTTATCCTTAGCTGGAAGAGTTCAAGTCTGTCAAAAAATCCTTTCATCCTATACCATTTATTTCTCCTCTGCCTAGATGTTCAGTAACTATCAGGTTCTGGAAATTCAAAAGGTGGTCAGGAATTTCCTCTTGTCTAATGGCAAAGGTGTTAAAAAATTACATTCTATTAATTGGGCCTGGTGCCATACAGATAAATTGTTGGGGGGCCTGGGGCTTAAAGATCTTAAAACTCAAAGGGTGGCGCTGGCTGCCAAATGGAACTTTCATTCTATGGATGGTTATGATGCATGGAAATTCTCATTAGGCATAATATTGAAAGGGGTGTTCCTAAGCATGCTAAAAGTTGGAAGAATCTCTTCTTCTGTGACTTGATTCTTGGTGACTTCCCTATTGCTGTTCAAGGGTCTGTCATTTTCAAAACCATATGGAAAGCTTGGGATCAAGTCAAGATACATATTACCAATAAGGATTTCCATGATGATAAGCATTTATATGGTGAAAGATCCATTTGGTGGAATCTTCACTTATCTGGTAAACCCCTTGCCCTATCTCAAGGGTGCTCTGCTCGACATTGGAATAGTCTTGGCATTTCTCAACTTGTTTCCCTCTTTGAAAATGATAAGTTTATCAGCTAGAATGATATCATGAGTAGATTTGGCATCCCTCCCTCTCAAAAGAAAACCTATAACATGATTGCCAAGGCCATTTCTAACCTTCCTTCTGACTGCCTTGTTGACTCTCATAGATTCCTTCAGTGTAAATGGCCTGATGGAGTTGTTCTATCCAAGAACAAAGCTAGAAATATTTATAAGGTTATTGGGTAAAACAATTCCATCATCGGCCATGTCAACTCGGTCTGGTATGCATCCCTTGATATCAAAACTTGGAGTAAACTCTTTAATAAACTGTGGAAAGGCACCATTGAACCTAAAATAAAATGCTTTAAATGGCTGGTCACTCTAGATAGATTGCCGATTACAAGAGATAAGCACATAAGTGAACTCTGTAGCTTATGTAAGCTCCCTGAAACTGGTAGACACATTCTTCTTGACTGTATTTTTGCTAGGAAAGTTTGGAATATGTTTGGGATTTAGTATCCTATTGATGTGCATATTCTGGACATTATCATTGGTAATATCAATGGCACTAAAAAGGACACTAATATTTTTTGGAATATTCTTTCTTCTAATATTCTCTGGTTGATATGGAAGTGCAGGAATGAGGAAAAGTACAAGGACACCCCCAGGTTTCTTACTGAGTCATTTCTTAGACTCACTTATTTTAAAAATTTTGAGCAGGTCCATACTCCGATGATGATGGACAAAGAAAAGCTGAAGAGATTCCTTAAAAATGGACATGCCATCTTCTTTGTCTACGAGCTTAAGCATGGATATGAATGGAAAATAAATATGGAGGACTACAAGAATTTTGAGAAAGCCTACGTTAAACTCAATAAGGAAATCAGAAAGAACCTCAAGTCTAATAAAGATCAGAACCTCATGCTCACTCAGATTCAGGAACTGAAAAACATGGCTTGGATGGAGGGGCCTATGGGATGGACGGTGTGGGTTGATACCCACAGTGACATTCTGCACTAGTCCCTCTCTTGGGGCTCATGTTTCTTTTCATGCTCTTTTGTTGTGTATAAGACTCTTAATACTTTCCGATGTGACCTTTTCTGTGGGAGTTTTTGCCTCCACTGTGGAGGACTCTCTATGATGTAACTTAATTGGAACCTGTCGGTTTACTTTTGATCAAACTATATCTAATATAAAAAAATATATTAGATTTGAATATGTCCTTATAGTCTTTTTTACACCAACAAAAAAAAACTGAACACTGAAAATTACAATTTTTTTTCCTGGTAGTCCAAATTCTTATGTGTCATGAAATTTATTTGAGCAAAAGACATTTATATTCCTTTTTTCTATTTCAAAACAGAAATATACTTCAAAATAAAATGGGAATAATTGGTTAGATCATTAAATATACTTTAGGAAATGTCAACAAATTTCATTAAAAAGGTAAATTTAAATTTTAACTAATAGTTCATATTTTAAGATTTTTAAAGGTGTTTTCAAAATAAAGCCTCTTCTTTTCTTCCCTTTCTTCACTCTCTCCTATTTAAGATAACTTTCTAATACACATCATTCATTTATAATTTTTGGATTCTTATTCTTACAATAAGTTTTAGAAGAATTTGTTTCATTATAGTCATTTTTATGCTAAGATTATCAACTTCTTAAAATTTTGAAATTTAAAGTTTTAAATTTACTTATAGCTACAAAATCTATAAGACCACCTTCTTGTGAAATATACTCAATAAATCTTTTTAAAAAGCAATCCTCCATAAAACTACCTACTAAATAAAAGAATTTGTTAATAAATATATATAGTCATAAAAATTATTAAATATACATAATAAATTACACACACACACACACACACACACACACACACACACACAATATCTCTGAATCATTATTATATTAATTTCTCCTAATACTATTTTAGGAGAAATTAATATAATAATGATTCAGAGATATTATGTGTGTGTGTGTGTGTGTGTGTGTGTGTGTGTGTGTGTGTGTGTATTCAATAGTCTCATAGGATTTATCTGATAGAAGCAACAAAATATCAACACTCCCTCTTAGGTAGGGAAGATAAAATATATCAAAATACAATTCACAAAAGATCCATTACTTTTAAGAGAGAAGATATCACCTCATTGTGATATCAAGAGATATAGTTTGACCAAGAATATCAAGTCTCATGATATTCACCATAACTCAAAAATTTCCATATGTACTGTATCCTTAATGTAAGGTATCATCTATTGTGATCTATTTCAGCCATCACACGATGTCTATCATAATAGAACGTCAATGGTCTGTTTAAGGAATTGAATTCACCATGCAGGAAATCATCTATTGTGATCTGTTTTAGCCATCACACGATGTCTATCACAATAGAAGGTCAATGGTCTGTTTAAGGAACTGAATCCACTATGCAGGAAATTATCTATTGTGATATGTTTCAGCCATCACACAATGTCCATCACAATAGAAGGTCAATGGTTTGTTTAAGGAACTATATCCAACATGCAGAAAATCATCTATTATGATTTGTTTCAGCCATCACATGATGTCTATCATAATAGAAGGTCAATGGTCTGTTTAATCAATTAAATACACCATGTAGGAAATCATCTATTATGATATGTTTTAGCCATCACATGATGTCTATCACAATAGAAGGTCAAGTTATTGTAAGATAGTCACCTTTCAATAAATAGATTACAAATACAAGTGATAATCATTTGGAAGTCATTAGTTCCTCATGATGTACACAGAGGGTAGGCCCATTAAAAATATGGAGTCACACACATGACATCCATCATGGCTTAGTGCAGAGGGTGAAAATAAGGGATTTCACCTTGAACTTCTCTCACAGAGAAAAACTCATTGAGCAGATATTAATCTGTTGATCTTTTTATCCAAGATTGTTTGAGATGAACTATCAGAATCCCTTTGATTGTGATATAAATCTTCTTAGCTCCTTATCTAAAGTTACCTCTGAAGAGTCAGAATCCCTCTGAATCTGATATCAATCTTCTTTTTCCTACAAGAGCATCTCCAGAAAAGATCAAGGCAAATAGCTCTTATAGTACATATAGAAATACAGATGAGAGAGAGACAATAACAAGTAGATAAATGTAATATTAAAGAACAATAAATACTTATCTGTACATCAACATATTTGAGAGACATCTCCCCTTTGAATTATTTCCTAGTAAGGATGGTTCAAATACAAATGTAACATTGGTTATTATCCCCCCACAGTGTACAATTCTCACTCTTATATCATTGAACAATTCTCACGTCTTCTTGTGAAATGATTTGATTTCTCTGAGAGAGGTGACACTCTATAATTAATTCTTTCTTTCTAGAAAGATACACCCTTCCTTGAATACGTGCTTCTTTTTTAATGCTTGACCACAATCATAACAAATTAATATATCTCTTTAATGAAAGCCGCTTTCAGGAATTTCACGTAGATCCGTAGATAGTTGGTCATAATTTTTTAACCTGACACTTTCTCTCCAATCGCTCTAGTCAGATTCTTTGAAATTTGTTTATCACCAACATATCCAAACTTCAACAAAATCCAACGGTGTATTTGGGAGATATGGTCCCTGTACTGAGACTGTAGTTTTTGAGACAGTCACACATTCACCATCAACAAACTACTCTCTTACATTTGTAGTCTGGCTCTGATACCATGTTAACTTTTAGGATAGATACAAATGTAATACAACTCTATGTTGTATGTTTTTTACAAATGCAACAATATCTCTTTCATTTATATTGAGAATGAGGCTAGGAGAGACATGTCCCTTCATGGGACATGTCTATTCATTATTATGAGATTAATATAATGACAATTGATTTTGTAACTACACGCACGCGCGCGCGCGCGCGCACACACACACACACACACACACACACACACACACACACACACACACACACACACACACACACACACACACACACATTTTCAATAGTCTTATAGGACTTATTTGACAAAAGCTACAAAACATCAACATATAATATGAAATTATAAAATTCACAAGAGTTGGTTCCTCATCTAAGTAAATTGAAGGAAAAGAAAAATGAGTTTGCTTCTCTTGGAAAGAACATAGAGGATAAATATTTTGTGCAAATAATATTATATAGTCTTCTAGGATCCTATCAATCATCTATAAGGGGACTAGATACTATGAATAAATTAAAAAGTATTAAATCTAAAGCGTTATGTGCTAAAATAGTCCACAAAGAGACACACCATTAACTTTAATGGTGTGTCTCAAGCATTCATAATGAAGGAAAAATAATATTACAAAAGGTCACAAGATAATCAATTCTAAAAGAAATGCTTTCTATGTTGCACTTAAAGAAAATAATTCTTTTAAGGATGATTGGGTTATTGATTCTAGCACTACACAACACATATCTTATAATAAGGAACAATTTGAATCAATTAGTGAAAGGAGTACAAAAATTATATATTTGGGAAATAATAGTGTTTTAGACGTTAAAGGGATTGAAAATGTTAAAGTTGATAATGGTGTGTTTAGAAATGTGAAGCTAGTTCCTGAATTGAAAACAAATCTACTTTCTATGTCTCAAATTGCATATCAAGGTATAAAATATAATTTTACAATTACAAGTCTTTAATCAAGGATGTGAACAATAATTATAAAATGACTACAATTGGTAAAATGAAGAATGAGTTTTATAAATGTTTAGAATTTATTTCTAAGAGTGGAGATGAGAATATGTGTACTATTGCTAAATATGATGGGATGAGCAGGTTATGGCATGAGTGTCTAAAACATATCAACTATCAAAGTGTCAAGTTTATGGAAAAACTATATATAATACATAGACTTCCAAAAATATCATCAAAATACAAGGTATGTGAAGGATGTACAATAGAAAAGCAACATAGATCATAGAAGGCAAAAGCTCCTTCATAGTGATGTAATGGTGATGTAATGACTCCTTTCAAAATGACAAATATATATTTTACGATTGACTATAATATTTTATGATTTATTTTATGACTATATATATTTACGATACAATTAGAGGTGGGTCACATGGCATACAGTAGTGTAGTCCACTAGAAAAGATACGCTGCTCTAAAATATAGTTAGTGTTTGGCAACGTGGGTGACACATAGAGTGTATGATGTCATAAATATGGAACAATCTGGATTAAAATACAAAACTTGTATTTCTAGGCGTTAGTAAATGCTTAATGATCAGACAATCTCTGGAAATTAAACTAAATGCTTTATGAAATGAAAATGATTGCACAATTTCTTAAATATTTCAAACCAATAGATAAGTAATGCATGACTGTCTCACTATCTAGAGTTCATTGCAATGATTGATCTATTAGTTTGATGGTTTTACCTCTATATTTGTTTCTGAAAAATCAATAGAGTAGAGAAAACCACTTTTACTGATGACCTCCATATTTTCTCTCCTCGATAGTTTAATTCATTATCTAGGTCGGCTTGAAAGTTGTTACATAGAACAATGTGCCATATCAAACTTTTGTGTGGCCTCTGGTCCACTCGGGTATGTTGTCTTTTGGTGCTCGGGTATCACTGTGTATCTTGGGTTATACTGGTGCTCAAGTATGCTATGTAGTTTGGGTTATATTGGTGCTCGGATATCACTGTGCTCAGTTAACTCTAGGCGTGATCAATGCTCTCGGTTAACTCTGCACTTCAGTGAATACACCAACTCTCTTGTTGTTACTCTATTTTGATTGTCCATGTTGAGTTTTGAAATACTAATGACAACTTCAATGCATAATTGGAGTAACATTCTCCCCCTTTGGCATTAGTAACATTCTCCCCCTTTGGCCGTTTCTAAGAGGAAAAAATGTGAACAAAATATTTCCATCATTTTTCTGCCTACCCATCTCATTTCTCATGTACAGTGACTTTTAACTACTCTTTTGTTGTCCGTAATCAAACTACATTCTACATATTAGTTATTATTAGATATTTTTGCAAAGATTCCCCTCTTATTTGTCAGCCATTTTGATTGACCAAGGATTTTTGCCTATCAAATAAGATGTACAGTGGAGATGGGTTTACTGAAATGACAAAGGTGTAGTCAAGATCAAGCAACAACTCAATGTTTAATAAAAATTAAAATGATAAAGTAGGAGACATTATGATATTGATATATGTTCTATTCATTCTTATAAGAGGTGGCTTTTTGTGAACCCACTATTTATGAAACATAAGTCGATGAGTTTGACTCAAAAGCTACACAGCAATATGTAAAAATCAAAATCCTCACTGATGATGATGATGAAGTCATGATATATATGTCTTTACGTTCTCTTTAATTAATACTTTTACTAATGGATCAAATATCTATTGTATTGCTTGCAGCCTTTTGATGACAAATTACTACAAGATGTAGCTTTTTAATGTTGAGGCAACGTGCCATGTTGGTAGGTGTCCCTCCATGATCAGAGATAGTGAAATTTCATCTACTGTCAGATAATTTCTATCGTGCGGCGAGCGTGTTCCCTCAATGTGCAAGATAAAGGTTTTTAACAATCAAGGCATCACACCCTTTCGCCACGTAGCATGGATGATATCATCATTTCCAGGTTTTCAAGGGACAATAAAGGTTGTGAAGATGCGAGAAGATTTACGGCTATCGCTTTCGCTTGATCGCGAAGATGAAGTTCTTTATTCATCAAGGCATCATGACAAAGTGTCATGTGTCCAAAGCGGGGTCAGGCTAAAGTTAGAAAGAATAAAGTAAAGTTCAGAGAAGTTATTTTTCATCCAACGTTGGCGCAAAACCTTAAAGCGGAGATGATCATTAGTTAGTTGATGCAAAAACTTTCGGAGGTCATAACTTTTGACTCGGATCTGGGTTTTTTCTTAAATTTTATAGGTGCTGAAATTTTATTGGCACATTTTCAGGAGCTAAAAATTTCATTTAGGGCTTCGAAATCAGCTTTTAGTATTTTTTTCCTAGTTTTTAGAAAGTCTGTTTTGTAATAAATCCCAAATTATGTTTCTAATCTTAGATATTGGTTGGCAATTCTTTCTAACTTAGTCGAGGGCATGTTTAGGCAAAATCTCAGCTTTTTAGGTGTTGTTTTGAAAATTACCAAAATGGCAAAAAAACAACTATGGGAAAAACTGCCAAAAGGGGTATTTTTGGATTTCCTTTTTTCTTTGTTGGGGAGGGGGGTTTGATTATTTAAGAGTTTGTAAAGAATTGTAGAAGAGGTTAGTGATGAATGGAAGATATTGAAGGTTCAAAAATCTATTTTTATTTGCCTTGTAATTGAGTTTTATCATTAACAGAGAGTTGTGTGCTACATCATTAGTGTTTGATGCATTGCGCCAGCGTGACATGTGGATAGATGATGGGAACTGGCCGGAAGTAAAGAAGGATAAAAGGTTGTCAATTTTAAAAGGATCTAATAGTCATTGCAAAGCCTTAAGGAAAAGATGCAAAGAGATTAACCTATGAGACATTACACCAAGGCGACGAGTGTCTTTCCTGACATCATAATCCCGGATGGTGAAGGCAATTAAAGATAAAGAAGATTTAGCTTCATCGTGTGGCTGGCGGTTTGCCTTAGGATGAAGATGTGTGAAAGATAGTCTTCAAGGCATTGCACCATCTCGAAACGTGGTGGTTGTCAGATCTGAGGGCCCATTTGAAATAGATTAATGAGTGGTCAAGTTGCAGAAGATCTTGCTCAAAAGAAAGATGTGCCCGATCTAAAGTTCAAGGCATTACACCTGATGGGCACGTGAAAGGTGGTAGGCCAGTTTTGTGACTTAAGTGGAGGTAAGATGAAGTCAACTTAGTTTTGATCCAATGCATAGTGCAAAGCCTCAAGGGGGAGATGGTCATGAGATACTCTTCAAGGCATTGTGCCTGGAGGCCACGTGTTCCCAGTGGGTCTAGATCAGAGATAGAGTAATGATTTTAAAGACCAGTCAAGTTGGTATGGATCTGACGGTGGGTGTAAAGCCTTATGAAGAAGATGCTTGATGGATAGACTTTGAGGTATTGCACTTGGTTGAAGCATGTCACAGATGATGTCATTTTCACAGGGTTGTTGAGGCAGTTCAAGAAACAATAAGTTTAAGATCTTGCGGTCAACACTTTGCCTGAAAGGAAAGATGATCGCAAGCTAATGTTTAAGGCATCACGTTTGTGTGCCACACATCCAAATCTGATTTGAGTGCCCCAATGACTTGAAAGGAATCTGCAGGTGTGTTTTAAATTGAAGTTGAGGCTTGATCTCGACCGTCCATATCTTGTTTCATGCCACCTGTAGCCATTATAACTAAATTTCAAATATTTAAATCTTATTCTTAGAGGGTTTCATGGTGGTCAAAAGATATTTTCATAAAGAGTCATTAATGTTGTGATTTGATCTTTTGGGTCAATTAGGCATAGTTGTTAGATTATGAGAAGATTGTTATCTGATGATGCAGAATGTTTTAAAGACCAGAGTTGACAGATGAGGTCTTATATCAGATGGATAAGTGCATATAGCGATGCTTGATCTTTTCTGCATTTATGTTTAGCTACTCTCTGCATCATAACTTGGGAATTCTGAGACTCTAGAGTATTGTTTTCATATCCTAAGGTGTATGGCATCTGATTCTAGATCAGATTTGCATAGGGAAGGGAGAAAGATAGGGTTTCAACTTGATCACAGAATTGAATTCTTTTAATGCTTGCATTAATTGGTTGTAAACCCTAACCCTAAAAGGTTTGAAGCTTGTTGCATTCATATTCCTATAAAGGAATTTTCAAGACCATTTAGTAAAGGCTGGAGAATTGGGAGAATATTGAAAAGATTTAGGCTTGTATTTATTTCCAGTCTAAGATATGGCAGATGTGTTTTCAGACTTTGTTGAGATAGAATAGAAAGTTGTATGATCTTTTGCATATTGTCTTACTGTGTATTTCCTTGTCATATTGTAGCAGAAGCAAGATTTCATCATACTTAATATAATTGATCTCAGATTTTTAGTCTCTCCTTTGTGTTATCTGTTGAGTTGTAGGTTTTATGGCTTACTGTATAAGTCTTTCTTATGCATGTGTATTCCACAAACTGTCTTTGATCTTAATTCAAATTAAAATGCTTTGGATATTACATTGATTATATTTGGATTATCTACTTAAGGATCTTGTAGTGTGTAGTATGAGAGATTTTATGTTTATGGCTTTGAGACTATACCAATAGGTTGTTTTAGTTTCAGTATTGTATTGAGGAGTTTACCCAATAGATAAGGCACTGATCTAGAACTACTATATTTTGTGGAGATATATGTCTGATAGGTTTGGCTATATTCTGTCCCTGAACTTTAATCAAACTCATTACAAAATTCTTTACATTTGCAGTTGTTGTTATTATTCTACCATGGTAATGGAGAGTCAATGAATGCTTAGTTGGCATTTAGCACTTTCTTATCATCATCTGTTGTTAGAATCCACAATTAGAAGGTGTTGTAAAGAGTTGAGTTTTGTCTGGATTAGGTGTACCCGCCTTGGTTTTGCAGAGCCAAAAGTGTAGAGGACAGTCTTGTCCCTATAGTTGGTCCAGTTATCTTATAGAGCTTTCACACTTGGAGCTAACCACTCATAATATCAGTCTTAAGATATATTGGTTATTTTTCATAGTGTAACAGTTTTAAACACCAACAGTAGTGACAATTCCATAATTGACAAATATCAATAATTTCTACCATTGACATGACATCAATAACTTTGCCTGGGCGCGGGCTAGTATTCATTAACTTGTGGTACCATGATTATTCCATTTGGGAACAGAGAGAACACGACTGCAACTGGCAGTGAGTCATTAGTAGAGGACGGTGTGTGGTACAAGTGCCTGGTAGGAAAATAACCAACAGCATAATCTATAGGTGAAAAAAAACTACACTCTCTACTCTTAATAGTTTCAAACAAATACTTGATGAATAATATTCTAAGTAATTAAGGAAGTGCTTGTGACTACAATACCGAGTTTATGATTGTTGAATAAAATCTTGCAATTTCTAAAACTAACGATATTAGATGCAAATGTTGCAAAGACTAATTCTCTGAGAATTGTTAATTAAATATGAGACTGCGAGTGAAAGAACTATTTGAGAATATTACAAGTATATTAGTGGAATGAAAAACTATGGAATACTTTACTCAAATTCAAATGATTTCAAGTTGATAGGATACATTGACAGTGATTGTGTAGGTTGTATAAATGACAAGAAGAGTACTTTAGGTTATGTTTTCTATTTTTGAATAGGTGTAGTATCATGGGCTTCAAAGAAACAACCGATTGTTACTCTTTTATCCGTTGAAGTAGAATATGTAGCAGCTACAGGAGCAACATGCCAAGCAATTTGGATGAGAAGGATGTTGAAAGAACTAAGGTATGAACAAGAAGAGATGACAAAGATATACTCTGATAACAATTCGGCCATAGCACTGTCAAAGAACCCAGTTTTTCATAAAAGAAGTAAACACATTGATACAAGATATCATTTTATTACGGATTTGATCAACAATGGTGAAATCCTTTTGGACCAATGTAGGTCTCAAGAACAATATGCTGACATGCTCACTAAACCATTGGGGAAAGAAAGTTTTGTTTATCATAGAGACAATTTGGGCATCATTGATGGTAGGAGTTGTGTTTAAGGGGGAGTATTAGAATTGATCACAACCAACCAGCATCTACTCCTCCGTATACTTCTCCAGTCTAGCCACTAGTGTCTTGTCTTCCATACCAATCTTTCTCAATCAATATGGAATTAAGATTTAAAAATGTGAATATAATATTATCTAGAAACTTCCTACAGTGAATGTGAAAACAATATCAAATGTATTTAAACTATTTTGACTTTCTCATATTTTATTGTCCATTTACACAGGTCTGCAGGGAGTTTTTGAAGTGAGAAAAAGAATGATGGAGTCCACAAAAATAGAGCAAAATAGTATGAAAACAGGGGACAAATGAGAGTTATTGTATTGTTGTAGCAACAACAAAGTATTCAAGGAAAACACCTTTTATGTATTTTGCATTTTATAGAAGAGCTGTAGCTCGATGTTCTCATATATAAGAATTTAGTTTTGTTTGAAATTATGTAATTTGATTGTATGAAATCAAAACGTTTGTATGATTTATACATATGAAAACATAATTTCTTCTACTTGCTCTGTTTATCTCTGTTATTTTCTTTATTTTCCTCTGCCTCTTCCTTTCCATCATGTCAGAGGTAGGCTGTTAAAGACTTTCTATATTTGTATGAAGGTGTGACCCGAGATCTGTGAAATTATCTGATGTCCAAGATAAAGTAGGGCTGTTAAACTTTTATCATCGATAAGATTGGGTTGATTGCTCTCATGGTTAGGTGCAATCTTTTGGATATAGAGCCTGCCTCTGCATGAAAGAATAGGAGAATTTATCCTAAGGCGTAGGACCCATATCTCCTGATAAATCTGGATTGACCTTTGTCCTCGGAAGAGGAGCTCAAGATCTCAAGCAATATGATTAAAGGAACCCCAAAAACCATGTGATACTCATTTAAAAATCAAAAACATTAAAAATAGACTCTGTGATTTATTTGTCTTTACCTCTTTTCATATGATGGATCACAGAACGTGATGCAAAATTCGGTTGAAGAAAATTAACCCAGTATAATCCAAACGCATTTCGAGCAAAACTTTCATCTCTGAATGTTATACCCAAAATAGTCAATCAATGCTATTTAAATGCAATTTTCTACTCGAGATCTAAAAGATAAAAAACAAGGTGAAGATGTAAACAATATTCCGTTGAAAACAAATTCATTTTATAACCCTTCAATTAAACCCAAATCAGCAAAGCCATTTGAATGCACTTTTCAACACTAATCCTGAAAGGGTAAATATGTGCTGTAGATATAAACAGTATTACATTGATATCTGTCGCCGATTCACATACCCATGTTTCCATTCCCAGAAAAACGTAAAGAAATTTACAAATAAAACTACAATAATCACATCATCTACACCAGACAACAAACACACTCACCTGATAAGCTCTATTGATCTGCTTGAACCTCTGCCGACTCCCCCTCTTCTTACAAACATCAGGATGGTACCGCCTAGCAAGATTTTCATACGCGCTCTTGATCTCGTTCCTCGAGGCATTTCTCCTCACCCATAGGACAGAATGATGATCAGTATTCACCATATTGTTGGCCATGCAAGCTTGGGCAACACACGGCGCAGCACCCCTTCTTCTCAGCCCCTGGTCACATGACAGATACGAAGTGCTGCTTGTGACCGCTGGCAATCCAAAGGTCAACTGGCACGCCATGAAAAAGCTCTATTCACACAGAAACTCTATGGAAACAGATTACAAGATTGAATCTTTTTCTCTTATTACAGATCTGCAGATCGAACCCACTTAGCCCTAAAATTTTGTCTATTTTCTCCAGGAACTAACACTGTGGGATGATCCAGAGCGGAGGTAGCAAATGTCTCCGAAGAATTCATTGTTGGGTATTGAATTTATAGGTGGGGAAAAGCTTCTGGCAAAAGAATTGCGCAGTCAATTGACCAGCAGCCTGTTTTGCTCTGTGAGACAACTTCCGATTGCAAACAACTTCATAGGGCAGGTCTATCGGTGTTGACCAAAATCTTAATTATCTACCCATCTCTGGAACTCGATTAACCGGTAACAATGGCACATTTTATTAAATAATTCAAAGGAATGGACAAGCAATAATGGCACAATTGTAGTTTATTTATTGATAATTTACTGATTTTTTTGGATTGGCGTGAAGAATAAAATAATATTTAAACTTTGACCGCCACTTAGATTGATGATACATTTTTAAAATATGCTCAATTATAAAATGCATTTTAACATTACACAACGTATCTATTTATTTTAAATAAAAGTATATTAACATATGACAATAATTAATTAATTATAATAATATATTTGTTAAATAAAATTATATATTATTAAAAATATTTATTATATTTAATTTAAAAATGATTCATAGATATTTTTTTATATTGCTTATAGAGTTATCAAGATTCATAGATATTGATATCATTATATATCAATTTTCACTAAACTTCATATTGTTAATCATAATTGCTTGATCTATTAACATATTATTTCAAATTCATTAATTTGTCATGAATAATTAATAAATGAATAATTTTTTAGATTATTTACTGAAAAAATAATTCAAATATTCAATTATATGTCATCAATTATCTATCCAATTTTTTTGTTATAAAAGACTTGATTTAAGATCTATGAATAAAAAAGGAACAATTTGCATATATCCATTTCGAGGCTTGACAAATATATGGACCAAAATTAAAGAATAAAAAGCAATCAAAATGTCCCCTTACACATAGTCTTACCATGAAACATCTAGACTAAATGAAGTATCTAGTAGAAAAGAAAACAAGAGATGCTTACAGAAACAAAGGACAAACATATCATTTAGTAGATAAACAAATGCCCAAGCTGCCATCCATGGAATGATACCATCTCATGCACATGCAGACCATTTGTATAGCTACACCAACCAATGACATCAAAAAGCCCCATTATTTGTTGGGAGGCCCCTTAATATCCAATTCCATGCATTTTAAATATTGAGAAAAGAAATTATTTCACTACATTCAAAAGTAGAGCTCTTGATATTTGTCAGCCCAACACCATAGTTGGCAACCCAATCTGCCACTTGGTTACTTTTTCTACCAATATGTGTAAAATAAATACCTTCAAACTATCTAGTCATCCAAATTACTTCCTCTATTATAAACTTTAAGCTCTAATTCCAAATTGATTGTCCATTCATAGTCCTCAATATTGTATAACTAGTTAGATAATATGACAATGCTCACTGCATGACACTTTGTCGTAGGGCTCACTACCAGAAAGAAATACAAAATTAAAATGTTACATATGCATCTAATGTATGCTGAAGTTAGTTCCCATATAGTACGGATTTGAAATGCTTCATCACTCCTTTTTTTGTTCGCACAACCTTTCACAGCAAAACTTTCATAGACTTATATCTTCTCTTTTCACATATTCGCTCTCACATCTCTCATTTCCATTAACACATGGATATACGTATGTATGGAGTCCAAAACTTATTTCATGTCAGCTAAACACGTTGGACCCAAGTAATCGACAGAGATAAATCATTACACATTTCATTCAGAATATAATCCAAAGTTAGCTTCCATTCATCAGCCAAAACATTTATCAAAATCATATCTAATTGATATTACATGCTTTGTTCAATCCTTAGTCCTATCTCAAATTTTTAGAACCAAAATCATTCATTTGATGAAGTGCAGACTGACTGACCAACTATCCCATTCGAAGAAACAGAGTAATTGGTATACTCATTTACCAGACTAATAAATCAATTAGACTAGAGAAAAAAAACTCATGAACATCTAAAATATATAGGTATATCGGGGATAGCAAAATATATTGTCAAACAATGCATAACCATAACTGTTTGTGTGCACAAACGCGGAGCAGAATTCTATTGACTATATCTCAGAATGCCCAACAGAATCAATAATAGTGTGTTGACATCAATGAAAACAAAAATAACATTTTCTTTCATCAATGACAACACGATTAGCATTTAGGGTCGATCATTTCTTTTTCTATGAACTTGTATCATTGCATTTCTTTATATTAATAATCTTTTAGACATAGAGTTGGCTATCACAATATTAATCTTCCATTTAGAAAATTGTCGTTGAGGTATTCTCTTTATCTTGACTATTGATAAGAATTTCTCATTATTCAATTGGTTAGTATTTATCGATACCTTCAAATGATTACTCGACACTTAATACTCTAAACAACATATGTGTTTCGATTATAGAGATTGACAGTGTTATCTTCCCTCTGAGAGTGCATTATCCTTATGAATATTATACACACTATTAGTTTATTTGTTGATCTAAAATTTACCTTTGATATGTTCTCCTTCATTAACTTTGGGATCCTGGGCTTGATCGTACAATGATAGTCTATAAGATTCATTATGACAATGAAGATGTACACTTTTCATAATGCTCACCATCCTCTTGAAGTGTGGTCACCATCTTGGACTAATCCCTACTATGATCGGGGTTAGAGTACCACTACAAATTTAACGTATGAATGGTAGATAAGTATAATGTTAATGAAACAATTTGTTTAAAAACATTATTTTACTAATTTTAAATTTAAATGGTAGGTAATTCGGTGAGGTTAGCCTTTGATTGTTTTAATCAATCAAAGGTTTATGTCATGACTTTCATTTGGAGTTATTTAAGTTCACAAATGGACATGATCATTTTAATTTGGAATAACTAAAATCTCCAAATTATGGAGAGTATTTTGATTATGTTGATTAATCAAAGGTTTATGCCGTGACTTTAGTTTAGAGTTATTTGAGTTCACAACTAGATGAATAATTATCTTAATTTGTAGTTATTGAAAACTCCAAACTGATGAAGATTCCTTCGATTATTTCAATTAATCAAAGGTTTGTGCAATGACTTAAAATTGGAGCTATTTAAGTTCACAACAAGACACATGATTATTTTAATCGATTTGTTGAAATATCTAAATTGGTGGATGTTTCTCCCACGGTCACTTGGGATGTATTTTGTAATGGGTTTTTGACAACAATTTTGTTTCTCTAAAAGTCATTTTGAGCTCTGTGATGGGTTCAATCATTGAGTCTTTTACTTCTAAGCTTCTGGATATGGACTATGGGCTTCCTATTCTGTATAAGAAATTGGATCTATAGCTATTTTATTGGGTCGTTTTATTTCTTTTTCCATGTATCTTTTATGCAATATAGGGAGCTATTCCCACCAGATAACACTTACCTAAAAGAAAAAGAAAAAAAACCATGAAAATTTTATTTGAAAATTATACCCAAACATTAAATTTAAGATTAACTCATTAAATTTAAGATTAACTCTCTAATTATCTATGGAAATTTTATTTTAATATTAAAAAAGTGACGAAGCAATCTTTTTATTAAATTCATTCAAAGTATGGATGGTAGGTAAGTAGAATTTTCATGAAATAATTTGTTTAAAATAAATAATTTTACTAATTTTTAATTTAAACGGTAGGTAAGTTAGTGAAGTTAGTCTTTGATTGTTTTAAAAAGGTTTATGTCATGACTTTGATTTGGAGTTGTGTAAGTTTACAAGTAGACATGATGATTTTAATTTGGAGTTATTGAAATCTCTAATCTATGGAGATTCTTTTGATTTCTTTAAATTAATCAAAGGTTTATGCATGACTTGATTTGAAGTTATTTACAACTAGACACACTATAATTTTAATTTGTAGTTGTTGAAATTTTGAAATTGATGAAGATTCCTTCAATTATTTTAATTAATCAAAAGTTTATGCAATGGCTTTAAATGAGAGTTATTTAAGTTGACAACAAGACCTATGATTATTTTAATTTGGAGTTGTTGAAATCTCTGAATTGGTGGAGATTATTCTAATTAATCAAAGGTTTATATCATAACTTTAATTTGGACTTATTTAAGTTTACATCAAGATAATGATTAATTTAATTTGAAGTTATTAAAATTTCTAAATTTATAGAAAATTTTTGAAGTATTTTAATTAATCAAAGTTCTATACCATTACTTCAATTTGAAAATATTTAAGTTCACAATTAAACATAATTATTTTAATTTAAAATTATTAAAATCTGTAAATTGATGAAGAATCAATTGATCAATAGAATTACTGTATTCATATAAATTTAAATGTTATAAAAATTAAATTAAAAAATTAATAAAAAGATAAACAATATAAATTAGCGGCATGTCATTATAGTGGGGATTTTTTTTGGAGAGCTCCGGATTCCAAGCCTCGCGTTGACATCCATATATATAGATGATTGACACTTATATTGCACAGAATAAGGTGGAGTGGGTATTTTATTTAAAAATACAAAATTTGTAATGTCCCAGCCTTACGAGATGCTCGATTATTGGGTAATATCTGGGAAAATGTATTCACATGCACCATGGAAATAAAATAAATGTTTGATTAAACAAGGTCATCTGAATTTTTTTTTTTAGGACATCTGGATTAGTTTAGTGACGTGTTTATTTCTCTTCAAGTTACTTGTTGGAAACTTATATTCTTTGTAAATTTTGTTTTGTTCAATGTAAAAAATTCTAATGAATAGACAGACATACTGGAACATTTTATTAAATAATTTAAACGAATAGATTGATAACAATGACACATTTTGTTAAATAATTTAAGCAAATAGAAAAATAACATATATTTTTGCAATAACAAACAAGTATTACATAGTGACTAAGTATCTGCCTAATAACTAATTATAGTAATAATATTAAATATAATTTAATTAAGTATAATAGATTTTATTAGAAGATAATAATTTAATAATAGTAAGTTTTGAAACTATAAAATAATTTTAACAAATTTACTTAGGATGATTATTTAATATAAAATTTGTATAATGTACAAAATAATTATTAGCCCATCAACATGAAGAAAAATAATTTTGATATTTTGTATATAGTTTGTTTTAACAAATACTAATAATGTCAAATTATTTAAATATGGTGAAAGTAAGTTTTAATATTATAAAATTTTCATAAATTTCGGATAATGCATCCTAAAAACCTGCCTTAAAATTATAATAGACATAGTGTTTCCTTAAAATCCCTACAATAAGACCCCAAACCAATCAGTTTGAAGAAAAATAATTTTCATGATTTTTTTACTTCAAAATTTATCATGTATAATTTACAAAAATCTAAATAGAAATTGATAAATAAAAATAGTTAATTACAATTGGTTGAAATGAGTTTTTTTAATTACTAGTTAAGAAAAACTCATTGCAATAGTATCTAGCCTAACGACAAATACTAATAACAATGCATTAGCTTTTACAATTATAATTTCTTATTCTATAAAAATAATATTATCTCAAGTTCATTAATTTTTATAATTTGATTGATTAAATAATATTTATTTTTTCATTAATTTAAAATGAACTATTATTTATTAATAAATTAATTTAAGTCTTCAAAATAGTTATTTAAATAATTATTTTAATTAATTCACTCGACAAACCTATCAACAAGCTAATCAATTTAACTAAATTAAATCATACATTAAATTAAATAACTAAATAATTCTCAATTCACTATTTTAATAACCTTCTCTACATAATTGACAAATTGATTGTCATCTCCCCATCTCTAATAATCTTGAATCAAACTCATGATCTAAGATTTAATTTTCATTGTTTGAATATGTCTCAAAATATTGCCAAATAAACTGTCATCTCCTCGTCATATCTACCAATCACGAATCAAACTCATTATCTAATATTTAATTTTCCTTTTTTAAATCTGTATCAAAATTTTTATAAGTTCAAGCTTACTCATCCATTTTTGTGGAATACCAAATCAAACAATCATATTGTTTTAAAAACACATAAAAGACATAAAAGTAACTTATCAAGGGAGCTTTCGTGATGAGTTTTATTTGCTATTTATTTCTTCTTTCGTGCCTGGTTTTACAGATCTTTCCTATCATTGTAATGGATGGGGACATAAACATGATGGAGCCCATTGAGTATGAAAGGTGGCAAAACATTCATCCCATTTGGAGTGTTCTTTCTGCTGGTGGTTTAATTCCCTACATTGAGAAAATTCATGGGGTTGATGCCCTAATCACCAAGGCATTTGTTGAGGGTTGGAAGGATGACATTCTACAGGCTTATGGGATGGAGTTTGTGATTAAGGAGGATCTGGTTGCACATGTCTCTAATATGCCAAGTGATGGTTTCAAATTCTACAAGGAGAAAAAATTGGGTTATGAGGCGGTGGACCTTTTATTCCTTCTAGGCGAGAAAGAGAAAGTTCGTAAATCTACTAATAGGGGTTATGATCTCCTTTCCCTTCCGAAGCCATGGCTAAATGTTACAAAGGTGATTATGCGATATGTGACTCTTGACATAAAATTTGGAAGTATTTTAAGGTATCATTTCATTATTTTGAATCACTTCCATCATGATAAGTGCATTTTGATTCCTTTCTATGTTGATCAACATAATTTTTAGTGGCGAATATTCACCTTTTGGGAAATTCTGGGCAATATCTTTTATAGAATTGGTGAATTGCGCATGTTATACGTTGGCCCAAATCGCCCAATCTTGACATGGTACCAGTTAAATATTCATTGGAATAGCCAATAAGATTTTCTGTTTGACGAGGTTGACCAATATATTTGCCTTTAACCAATGTGACATGGTTATTTTAACAGTCTCTTATTGGTCAAGGGTATTAATTATGAATTGCATATAAAATATAAAATAGCCAACCCGTTAATTAATTGCTTTATAGATCACGATCTATTTCACCAACCATTAATTATTTGTTATATTGACCACTAACTATTTTGCCAACTGTTAATTATTTGCTATATTGACCACGAGTTATTTCGCCAACTGTTAATTATTTTTTATATTGACTATGACCTATTTTGCCAATCATTAATTGATTGTTATATTTACCATGACCATATTTCACCAATTGTTTGTTAATTCCTACATTCAGGTTGGCCAATTTTTCCATAAAGCCTAGGAATTAAAAAAATGGAAATTTGAATCATGCATTGATATAAATTAATATGAAATTTGTTAGTTTTGACCCTTATAGTTTTCATGTCGCCTTACAAAAATTTAGAGGGCCAGATTTATAAATAGCAATCTTGCAACAGTAAACAGAGGATTCACTTTCAGCATTTCAGAGAATCAAAATTCAGAGGAAGTTGGACCAAGCCACAAGGTAAGCAATTATTTGTTCACATTTCATAGTATTCCTATTAATTTCCTAGTGACTAGTGAGAGGTCAAGATGTCGAATAAGGGTGACTATCTTGAGTATCATCAGGCTACTAAAGGGATTGAGATGTCAAGGGAGGTTAAACTTGAAACTCGAACTTGTCACTGTGCTCAGGATAGTGAAGGGATTGGAAAGCTAGACAAGGGTAAGAATCTTGATCATCAGGGAAGTGAAGGGCAGGGTAAGACTCCTCAGGGAAGTGAAGGGTCTGGGAGGCCATCAAAGCACCCAAAAATTAAAGATACTACCATAAAGGCTTTCTTTGGAGTTGGTAATATTTTAGCTCCATCAACTTCTGCAATTGCAAGTGCAAAAGCCATTCACAGTAGCTCACCAGTACCACTACCACAAGCTGGTGTTGCCATTGAGTTAAATGAAAATCAAAATGCATCAAATGAGGATAACAATGGCGGCATGACAAAAGATGTTATAAGGAATACACAGAACCAGTTGGATGAAAATGCTAGTAATGAAGATAATAATGATGTTGGTAGGAAGAAAAGAAAAAGGGTAGTAAAAATAGCACGGGATGGGAAATGACAAGAAATTTTAAGGTTGATTGGGTAGCAAAGTACTGGTTCATTGAACCAGTCCTAAACAATGATGAACAATCAATAGAAAGCAGGTGTATGATTTGTACCTGGAAAAATAAAAAAGAGAAGAAGTTGCAGCTAAAGTTTGACACTATAGAAAAGCATATTGGTAAGGTTTATGAAAAATAGATCAGAGATAGACAAGAAATATCAGTAGTGAGATGGAAATCAAAGGAATAATGTCTTCATGTTAATTATGTCATAGAATATGAAGAGCATAACAAGAGAATGACAACAATTGCTAGTAGTGAAAATCCAATCAAGGCTGGGTTTAAACATGCAGCCAATGAAGCAAACCTGACAAAGACCGTTCAGATGAGTGTTGTTTTTCATATTATGTCCAGAGGGCATCCTATGAGAGACTTCTCATAATATGGTAATTTATTATTCTTTTTGAGAGTTCCTCACTATCCTATGTCACATTGGTCAACAAATGTTGGATGGGAAAGGCAAACTGTCTTTCTGAGGTGGAAAAGAAAAATTTGCAGGAGAAAGTAAAATAGTCCAGATTCATTTCATTATCCATAGATGAAGTTACTGCAGTGGATAACACTGCTTGGGTCTGTATGCATGTGTATACAGTAAAATAACATGTCTTCCAAGCTCATCTACTCTTTTTTTGTAAAATGAGGGGCAATTCAATAGAAGAAAACTTATATTTTGAAGTGAAGAATGCTTTGAATGAAGTTTTTGGTATGGATAATTTGACAATTGGCAAGAAGCTAGTGTGTTTTGGAGCTGATGGAGCTGCAGTAATGCAAGGCCAAAGGAATGGTCTTTATGCAAGATTACAAACTAGTATTGCACCTTACATGCTTGGCATACATTGCATGGCCCATCAAATTAATTTAGCATATAAAATTGTAAGCAATTTTCCTATAGTGTCAAAAGTTGAAGATTTAGTTTGCGAGCTACACTCTTACTTCTGCAAAAGTCCAAAATGTTTTACAGAATTTAAGATTTTTCAGAGGGAGTAACACCAAGAAATAAGCTTCTCAAGGATGTTGAGACTAGATGGATCTCTTTGCATGGACCAGTAGAAAGAGTTCTAATAGAATATCAATCCTTGATCAGACTAATATATGAGCAACGCCTCACAGTAGACAAAGCTCCTAATTTGTTACATAAGTTAAGTGATATAGAGACTCTGTTAACTTTAGCCAGTCTTCTCCCCATGCTAGATTTAATGAACAAACTTGTTAAGAAAGCCCAAGATAGAACTATGTATATCCATGAGTATAGCAGTTTACATAAAATGACATACATTGCCCTGGATTATCTATACTCAGAAATATGACAATAATTCAAAGCCCAATTTTTTTTTTCAGCTGGCAGACAATTACAGATTTGAATCATGCTGAGAATTTTTTACAATTTAATTCAAAAAATGATTTATGTGTGTTTGTGAAAGGATATGAAATACCAATGCACCAATCTAAGATGAGCAAGTGAGGCAGACTACTTCCAATTAAAAGGGCTGATTTTGACAGGATTGTTAAATCTGTTAGTGATAATTTGAAGTCAATTTCCTACCAACTTTCAAGTGAGATTCATGAAATATTCCCTCGAGAAGAAATTCTTTAAGCCATGGGTTGCGTGTTTCCTCAATTTTAGAAAAAATTCAGAGATAAACAAAATGATGCACAAATATTTCATAAAAATATTGATGAATTGATCAGAGAGTTTTCAAAACATGTAGATTGCAATGGACAACCAATTGAAGGAATTTTAGATTCAACTAATCTTAAAAAATAATGTAGACAATTTGCATCATGTATGAAATTGTAGATTAAAAACTTGGAGAATCCATTTGAACCTGGTGCAATAACCATGCTTTTGAAAAGGATAGAGAAGAGTGAAGTATTGCATGATTCAATATCAGAATATTTTAAAATTGCTGATTTATGTCAAACAAAAATTTGGAAACTTGCTTGAGGTTGTTTGTAACACAGTACAATGTTAGAGACTTTCCTTATGATAGGGCATTGGCAATTTGGAATTCCATGCGTGAAAGATGAGGGCTTTTGAACACTTCAAAACCTGGCGGTACTGGTGCTACTGCTAGTTCTGAGACAAATGATGGATCTTGGTCCCAGACTCAGAATGAAGATGAAGAATTTTTTGATTTTGAATACCCAACTCAGAATGAAGAAGAAGCTCTTGCTACTAGTCAATTTTAGGAGCTGGATTCCATGTGGGATATAGAAGCTGCAGACTGTTCACTGAGTGAAGTGATTTATAAATTAGAATTAGCATTTAAATTTTGGTTAATACTTAATAGGTATTTATACACTGTATACTTATTACCTTTTAGTTATTACTGTACTTGTTGGACTTGAATATTGACAATTTGAAATTGAGTCTTGACTCGTATTACAAGTAATTACTAATAAGTATTGTTCATGATTTTTGTAATTTCAACTTATATTTTTGTAATTTGAATTCATGATTTTTGTAATGTATAATGTGTTGGTTGTTTTTTATGCTATGACAATAAGACAACAACCTCTTCTTCTTCTATCCAATTTTAGGAAGTAGCCAAATCCAAATATTACTTCACATCAAGAAAAGGACCAACTGACAAACACTCTGATAATGTTTCTACACTTTATGTCTTACTTCATATCAATATGAATCTATGCATTAATTAGAGCATCATTTAATCTGATCCTTGATCAAAACTCTAAAAAAATACACATACACAGATAAATTCTATGCTAATGAATTAGAAAACTCATAACTCACAAGATAAGATGACAGAGAAGAGATTGGAACCAGGATCTTTGTAATTAGTTACAAGTATAGAAAATCACATCCAACATAGTAGCATACAAGTAACAAAATGTATTCAGAAATAACCTCTTCAATAATTTGCAAGAGATCTTTCAACTCTATTTCTATTTAACACACTTAACTAGTACAATGTCTACTTAATAAGCTTACAATACAAAATTTTCCAGCCCTTTCCAATGATCTTGTTAATCCTCTTATAGAGTAGGATTGCAAAAAGCTTTAGATCAATTTTTTGGAATTCTTTGTCTTCTGACCGCCTGACCTCTTTAATTTCTTTGCTATTATTAAGAAGATGCCATATAAAATTGTTATTGTCACTCAAAAATGGAAAACCACCGATCAGCTAAATCTCTCCATTCTTTTCCTCCAGGGCACCTGCTGCAAACCTATCTTTCCATGAAGTACACACCTCATCATTGAGCCATAAAAAATTGAGGATCTCCGTTATGTTACCATTTATCCTCTCCCAATTTCTCTTTGTTCGCTCAATTTCTTCCCTCCAAAAATTGAAGAATGCTCTAGCTTCTTGAATAGTGTCAATTGTTTCTACAAATACTACTGTCCTATCCATATTTACTATGTTGTTTATCCTAATAGCCATCTCATCACCAACTTCTTCCCTCCATAGTGGCTCTCTCTTCAAATGGCCATTCCTTTTAAATATGGTTGGGAATATTTCAAAATGTAAATGGGAGTATTCTTTTCTTAGGGCTTGTGCCTTCCTGATTATTACACTCCTCTGAATGTCTAGATTAATTAAATCTTTTAGACATTTATAGGTAGAGGTTAGGAAAATATCCACACCATCATTCCTTTTCTGCTCATCACAAAATGACTTTAGCTCACCCTTTCTATCCTTCCATTGTTTCATGAGGGCATCAACCTGGACCTGATCTTTATCATAAGAATTTATTATACCTCTTAAATTCTCACCCTGAGAATAAATAGCTGTCATATCTAATCTATCAACAAAGTGCATGACAATGGTCCTGTTAGGGGGTTAAGAGTCACCTTTATTTGAACTTTATAAGTTCATGTGTTTTTAATAGTCAAAGCTTCACTCTGTTCACTTTCCTACCTTGCTGGTTCCTCCAAAGCCTTTATATTTGAGTCTGACAAATCTAAGCCTTTGGCGTCATCAGGTTCAATTCTGGTCTGTTATAAACCGGTCACTCAAGCTTTCAAGTCATTTGAACCTCTTTGAACCTCTTCGAACTCAGGTTCGAAGTAGTTCAAAGTAGTTCAATAACAGTCCAAGTCTTTTTATCGCTAACGATGTGTTCCTACAGGAAAGCACGTGGCATTTTCCTCTTGTGAGGTGTTGAACCTCTTTGAACCCCTTCAAACTCACGTTTGAAGTAGTTCAAAGTAGTTCAAAAAGGAATGCAAGCGGGATTCTTAATGACGTGACATCTGACAAGACGGGCCGATTGACGTGGCATGATTCTATTTGCTGGGTCAGTGCACAGAAACCAAGGAAATCACTTGCACGGGTGGAAAATATTTGATTCGAGAGTAAATAATTATGATTGGAGAAGGTGGCAGGTCCCGAAGATACATTTTGATTTGAAAGCTTTCATTTTTTGCGTCACTTGGCATTGAAGGCCCGATTAATGCTCACATGAAGTTGTCTATCCCGCACTTCAAACTGCAAATAAAAAGAAGATTTGTAAGTCATTTTTCCCTATTATGCATTCGTGGACTCTCAACGCTGGAAAGGTGGTTTGGTCGGGTTCAACTCTTACAAGTAGCTTTTTTGAGGTCTGCTCCTTGTTTCTAGTTGTCGATTAAAGCTCAATATTTCGAGCCGTGAGCTGGTAAACTCTTCATTTTCTTGTGCAAATATGAAGTCTATTATGCACTTCTTTGGAAATGTAAAGAACTTAGAATGTAGGGCTCCAGTCATAGCAAACATGAATTTTTTAGGGGTTTCGGTTGACACCATGACCCCAAAGCTCTCTTCTCATGTTGATGAAGAGTCTGTTGTAGAAATTTTATCTAGTGGCCTACTAGAAGCAGCCACATTCCCACTTTCCGCCGCCTGTCCAGAATTAATACAAGAGTGTATTAACAGATATGATGTTAAATTGAAGTGTGTTTAAAATGCAGATGGTCAAACCCTAATACCAGTAAACCGTGGAACCATTGCAGCAGTTTTTAAAATACCTAATGAGGGTCTTGTTAACTTCACCCCCACCCAGTCTTTGGCTCAATTTAGGGAAAATGTTGAAAAGAAAAGAAGCCATATAGCAAGAAAATGGACCAAAACCAACTACAAAGGAGGGTCGCGGTTACCCAAATCCCTTACTAAGGATCACATGAACCCTCTGGTACATGATATTGTTGTCCTTCTCCATCGATTAAAGGGTTCAGAACAAGCTCTGTATTTTGACGAATGGATGTTCTATTTTGTGGAAATTGTTCTAGAGGGAAGACAACACATAGATTGGGCCGAGATCATAGCCGTATCCCTTAGGGACCCACTCAAACAAAATCAAATGACCAAAGAAGGGTTTTATATGTCCTCATACTTAATGTACTGCTTGGCCTGCACTCAAAACTTATCTCCTATTCAGAAATTTCCTTGGAACGAAAGCCTGTTTATTTATGAATATTGCCCATTGTTAAGAAAAGATAAAGTTTTAGAGGACTACAGGAAAGCACACGATGTGTTTTAGGGGAAATTACGCCAAGAACTTGCAGGTGCGCCGAACCAGATAATTTCAAAGAATGCTCAGAAATTGGTCCAGGTATTTGGTAGTTTCTATATTCAATTTCCCCGCTTCACATATATTCGGGTAGGTGGATTTGAAGAGGAACCCTTAAAGTTTCCTCGGTATGCTTTTGATTTCTTTGTACTGGCGGAGGTTTGTAGACAATTATTTATTGTTATTAAAACTGCTCTCCCTGAAGACAAGTGGAATTCTTTGTTTCCAGTGGAACTAGGCAATTTGGTCTGTAATAGTATGTTAGATGCATCCATTGTTGGGAGTAATTTGCTGAACTTCCACATGACCTTTTATGAACCAAGGATAGGATTTGATAGCAAGGTTTTTGCCAGGCAGACTCTAGGGCTAAGTAAATGCCCCTCCCCAAGTTATCATCTTGAGGATTTATGGGAAAATCTCAGTGATGAGAAAATGGTCTGGGAGCGAGATCGAACCAGACTCACTGTGTCTCAGATCAAGCTATTGCAATTGAGGTTTGATATCAGAAGTGTGGAAGAGGATAGTTCAGAGATTCCATGCCCATCCGCCACCTGTTCAGAGGTAGAAAGTGTCCCAATTATCGATTGGGGCAGGAAAGAATCCAGCGATATTAAACTCAGAGCCTGCCGCATTCTAGAAGAGACTGAGAGTTGGATCACAACAAAGAAGAAGGGAGTTCAACTCCTTACAGACACATGCCTTGATACAAGATCACCTATTAAAAGTGTTAAGAAATTTCATGCCAATGATTCTCCTTTGTTACCAAATGCAGGTGAAATAACATCATTAAAGGAGTAGACAACTTCAGTGAAACACCCTACCGCGCCAAGATCGAGGGTAAGGATGAGGTCAGAAAAGAAGAACCAGATGGCTTCGGGAGAACCTGACTATTTGGATGATGTCGTTGAGCTCAACGAAGAAGACCTCTCATTCACCCCTGATCACCCAGAGAAGGTTTAATAGGTTCTCACGCAGAATCAGGAGCTATCCCAGGTTGCAAGCACACCTATGAAAACTCCTGATAATTGAATTATGCCTAGTTCGATTCCACCATGGCTCACTGAATCTGTTAGCAAAAGAAAAAGTTTCAAACCGCTTGCTTTTCTGGTTAAAGAAATTGTCACAAGGTATGCTGCCCGCACCCCAAAACCTAAAAGAATGAAAAGGGACACGAGGTTGACAACAGACCCGTCAACAGGGAAGATTATTGCTGAAATTGCCACATTAAAACTTATGGAAGAGGCGCAGGATCCTGAGCCCGAAGATTATGAAATAAAAAAAATAAAGTTAGGAGTTCTGAACAGGAACTCTTGTGATCACATTTTCAAATTTTCCGCTGACCATATGTTAGGACAGTCACAGAAAGATGGCAGGGAGAAATGCGAATTGAAGCAAATAGTTTCAACTATGGCAGAATTTCTCTCGTCGTTGGCTGAAGATGGTGCGCTACCTTTGGCACAAGCCTACCAAGGGTTTGACCCCAACTTGGTGGAAAACCAAAAATTTGTCAAATAGGTACAACAAGGAAGAACTTGGACAGAAGTAATCAAGGCATGGACCGATGGTATAATAGCAGAAGGAACTGCCTTCATACAGGAGTTCATGAGCATCCGCGCGGATGGAAAAATACTCCTAGGGGAGATTCAGACCTTGATCCCAATATGGGAAAATAAGGTAGAAAAATGTGCAGACGTTGTGATGCGAGTGCAAGAGATTGAAGATTTTGGAGTAAAATAGTTTTTAACTGAAAATCCCATGAAATTAGTTGATCCTTGTATGTTGTTTGTCTTAAAGAAAAACTTTGGCTAGAAGAATGCATTGTTTGAAGCAGCTATTTCTCAGATGAAAGCCATGGAAAAAGAAGTGCAGGAAATTCACTCTGACACCTTAAAGGACATAAAAGTAGTGAACCCCTTGGGCTTCTTACAATTGGAGGATGGAAATCAGGGTGTTGATGAGATGGTTAAGTCTTTCATTGACGTAATGAACGCTTTCAAAGAGAATGATGCTCCAATAGTTCACAACCTCACCAGAACCACCAACATTGAAGCCATGTTGATCTTGAACCAAGGACAACTATAGAAACAGGCTAAAAAAAATCTAGAAAATGCGATGGGAGAAGAATGTGATGCACGCCAAGTTAGCCGCACTAAAAAATCTACACGCCCCACCTACTCAGGAATTGTTCCGTGTCTTCTGGTCGTGGAAGCTGGTGAAGATGGCTACTTCAGAAGATACACAAAAAAGCTAAACCAGATTCAGTTTTATTTCCTTAAATTATCCTGCTTTTAAAAAATCTTATTCTGAGAACTTTGTTATAACTGGTAACTGTTTCTTTCTATGGTTGTGTCCGAGAAGTCAGGTTTTTCGGGAGGCTTTCTCGGACTACTGAACTATATAAGCTGGAGCTTAAAAATCTATAAGGGTTAGAATAGAATAGAGGGGATAGAGATATAGAATTTAGAATAGCAGTGAAAGTTCCTTCTTGTTTTTCAATAGTTTAAGTGACTGATGATATCTGGACTTTGAGCTAGTTATGCCTGAATGCTCATGCTGAATTAAATTTTGATCTTTGGAAATTTGATAGTAATATATATATCCCTACTTTGAGAGAGTTATATATTGAACTTTTGCATGCGTTATTCCATTTCAGTCATTTAGTTTTAGATTTATGAATTCCAGTTTTCCGTAGATGAATACTTAATAGTTTTGAATTTCTTGGTCAGTTAGTTAGTTTAAAGCTCTTCTGCAAAATAGTTTATGGTTCTTTCTAAGTTTTACAAGTTTCCGTGATTTACCTCATCTATCCAAGAACAGTTGGGAGATCTTTTTCCTGCTTTTTAGTTAAAAGCTTGTATGTTTAAATTGCAAGTATCCACTCATTGAAAATATTTGAAAGGGAGTTGTACCTTCATAAAATTAAGAGGGAAGCAAAGTAAATGCTAACCCAACTGTTGTTTAAAGATTTGTTTTCAAGGGCATAGAGTTAGAAAGTAAATATCAAAATTTAAGGAGAAAAAATATGTTAGCCAACATATTTTTGGCGACTCTACTCGGGAAAGACCAGTTAAGTGTGCTAGTCTTATTCCCGTCATAATGCCAAATAATGGTGCTACCCAATGACAATGTGTTCCCCATGCTCCAGCAAAATTTGGGTTTCGAAGACACACAGGAGGATTTAATCTCAGATCCTGCTTCAGCTGCTTGGAGGTTCAGACGAAATAATCAAGAGTTCCATCGGGTTCAAGAAGTGCTCGAGAGAGAGGAAGAAATTGGTTAACATTTGAGAGGTGTTCCTGTTGCTAGAGAAGTTGTCATATTTAACAAACTTGCACAAGGTCAACAACAGAACTAAGTTTTGAATAGATACTTGAACTGGCAACCAGAAGATACACAAGGGGGAAGCGTAGTAGAGGATTGGTGGATGAACATTTTAAACTGTTGGAAAGCCTAAATTTCAAATCAGATTTAAATCTTTACCGAAAAACAAAAGGCTCAAACTGTCAACCAACCCTCATCTCCCCCGCAAAGCCCAGTTGTCCCATTGACTGTCCAAGCCATTGTTTCTCTGGGTATTGTAATTCCCACTATTTTAAATATTCACCCTTTGAATTTCCAGCTTCCATTCATGGCCAAAAATCAGCCTTGGGGCCAACACATCGGGCCTCTAAACCTGGGAGTTAACCAACCTGCCGATTTGCCCAAAGGAGCCAATCAAATTTTACCCAAGTTCAGTGGAGACAACAAGATCTCTTTAGATGATCACCTCAATGCTTTCCAAACTGCTTGTGGGATCATGAGTGCACCTACCGAAGATGTGGCGGTGAGACTTTTTGTTAGGAATCTTGTGGATGCTGTCGCTGATTGGTTCAGTCACTTGCCGAATGGATCCATCACAAATTGGGATACTATGAAGCGGGCTTTCAAAAAAAGGTTCAAAAACCCTGACAATGAAGTCTCTTTATTATTACAACTCAGTCAGTTAAAAAAAGAGATCCACGAACCAATGAGAGAGTTTGTTTCCAAATTCAATAGAACTCTGCAAAGAATCCCCGCAACCGCCGCCCCGAGTGACGAAAACAAAAAGATTTATTTCCTTAATGCAGTCCCGCCAGATATAAGCTTCCATCTGTTGAAAGATGGGGTGCCCAATCTTGAAGATGCCCAAACTAGAGTGATTGAACTTGAAGACACCCTCATAACTACCGGCAAGTGGAAAAGAGAAGCACAAACCCCAAGCAGTTCTTCAGTAGCTACGACTACAGATCCAATGGTACAGAGGCTTATGAATGACATAGCAATGTTAAAAAGGTAGTAGAACAAGATGACGACTTCCTATCCATCCCCTTATCAAGACGTAAGTCGAAGGCAGTTTCCCCAACCACAAATTAAAGCTCAACAGTTACCCGGCCCTCAACAGAGGTTGCAAATAGAGCCTGCTCCCAAGGAAACCATGTGCTCATTCCACCTAACCACCGACCATGATGGGGATACATGCACTGAATGGTTAAGATACTTACAACTCAATGCAGCCAGAGATGAGATGAGTAACGAATAGCTTTATCAGGAAAAGAATTCCCCAGACATTGGTTCATCGAGCTCTTTCTACTCAGAATATGTACCGGGTGCAGAACAAGGCAGAAGCGTATTAGAAACCCTGCAAGATCTAGCCTGCGCTATCTTAACAAGAAATCAACGAACTCAAAAGTTTGTTCCAGGTGCAACAGCTACAGGTGCGGACACAAAAAGAAAGGAACCTATCGACGAAGAAACTCCCACAAGTTCAAGAAGCTCAGAGGTAAAAATTCTTTCCAGAAATACAATTACCCCTCCATCTCCTTTCGATTTTGTTGAGTTTTGTAAGTCTTCAACGGTTTCTATCAGTTCTCTTGATTTCTTGAAGATGAACCCTAAAGAACTAGATAAGTTGGTGAAATATGTTAAAGGGGAAAATTATACAAGTCCTCAAGCAGATAAACCCTTCATAGGGGAAACCACCACTATTCAAGAACCATTTGTTTTCCAGCCTCCAGAAAATCCTCAAATTCCAGAAGGATGTCAGTCCATAAATTCCATCGAAAATGAGTACGAAGAGAAAAAGCCAAATCCATTTTATGTCTCTCTGCTATTGAATGGTCAGAAATTGAGTAATTGTATTATTGATTCTGGTGCCTCTGACAACATAATGCCTGCCCCAGTAGCTAAGGCTTTAGACTTACCTTTGACCAGAACCTTTGGTCATTGTTACTCTATGGATGGTAAGGAAGTGCCATTAAAGGGCCGGATCAATGATTGTCAAGCTATCCTAGCCGCATACCCTGACAAATGGTTAAAACTCACTATTTTAGTAGCTGATATCCCGGCTAGTTACGAAATGTTGCTCAGCAGAACCTTCTGTAAGGACTTAGGCGAGGATATAAAAATGGACTGGGAAAAAAGAAAGTAAAGTTAGAACCCGAACCTAAGAATAAGTATACCCTGATACCCTCAGATGAACCCAGGGCCCAAATCTCGTATGAAGAATGCAATTTTGGGAATTATGTCATCCTAGCCGACTCGGATAAAGATATCCAAATCAAACCTCAGAAAGAAGAAGACATTTGGAAAATGGAATTTGACGGAAGCTGCTCCAACTCAGGTTTGGGTGCCGGAGTGGTCCTTTTCCCTCCCCATGGAGAGTGTATTCCCTTTTCTTTCAAATTAGATTTCAAAAACACTAACAACACCGCAGAATATGAAGCTTTGTTGTTAGGTCTGGAGGAGTGCAGGTTTAGAGGAATCAAAAAGATGATTGTGAAAGGAGATGCCGAATTGATTGTGAAGCAGGTTCGGGGGAAGTTTTCTGTAAAGAACGAGAAACTAAAGCACTATAGAAATCTAGTATGGGCTGACAGAGAATTTTTTGACGCCTTTTCCATTGAGTATATTCCTAGAAATCAGAATACCAGAGTAGACGCCTTGGATGTATCGGCCTCCTTAATTTTGCCACATCCTAATTTTAAAACTCAAAAATACCAGATTGAAATGATATACAAGCCAAGGGTACCAGACAATGTTCAGAACTGGCAAGTGTTTGATGATGATACCCAGCTTAAAGAATTTCTGGAGTGTGCTGCTGAATTTACTGAAATATATTTTGAAGGCTCAAAAAGTGAATGTAAATAAATTTACCAAGATGAGGATGATAATGCGGGGTTGATTTAGCTGAAAAGTAATAAAATCCCTAAGGGCCTACTTTCCCTAGAGCATCTGTTCAGAAGAAGAGATGACAACACAGTAAAGGAAAAGGTCTCACATGTTCCAAATTCAAAAGAATATGACAAAATTGATATAGGCAACCAAGATTCTCCTAGGTGGATTTCCATTGGTCAAAATTGTACTGAACCTGAAAAGGAAGGCTTGAAAAAGTTATTGAAGGAATACAGAGACATTTTTGCCTGGGACTACAAAGATCTGAAAGTTTTCAGAAATGGTCAATTTGAACACCAAATCTGCTTGAAACCTGGAGCTATTCCTTTCCACCATAAATTAAGGAACTATAACCCTAAGGTATCGGAAGCTATACTCAGGGAAGTTAAAAAGATGTTGCAGGCCCGAATCATCTACCCTATTCACCATTCAACATGGATAGCTAACATAGTGCCCGTGAGGAAGAAAAATGGCGAAGTTCAGATTTGTGTTGATTTTCGTAACTTGAACCAAGAAAGTTTAAAAGATAATTATGATTTACCTATCATGGAGCATGTTCTGCAGGCGGTCTCTGGTTCTGAAGCCATGTCAATGTTAGACGGCTATTTAGGTTATATCAAATAGGTGTAACAAAAGCCAACCAGCACAAGACAACCTTCATCACGCCATGGGGCACTTATGCCTACAACCGGATGCCCTTTGGATTAATAAATGTGGGTACAAATTTTCAATGGGCGATGAACTCTTCCTTCGAAGATCTCAGAAATAAAATCATAGTGATCTATCTGGATGACCTTACAGTATTTTCAAAAAGGAGAAACCAACACTTGAATGACCTTGAACGAGTTTTGCAGCGTTGCAGAAATCATGGTATCTCTTTAAATCCCAAAAAGTCCATATTCTTTGTAGAGGAGGGAAAGTTACTTGGCCATATAGTATCAAAGGAGGGCATCAAAATAGATCCTAAATGAGTTAAAACAATTCAGCAACTCAGCCTGCCTGCTAGCAGAATAGGTCTGAAGTCATTCTTCGGTCAAATTAATTTTCTGCGAGCTTTTATTCCTGAATTCTCTGAAGTGACAAGACATATGATCGAAATGATGAGCAAGAAAATCCCTTTCAAATGGAATGATGATGGATGAAAATCTTTTGAAGATATTAAAACTGCCATATCTCAGGCACCAGTACTGAGGAGCCCAAATTTTAAAAAAGATTTCATTGTGTACTGCTACGCTTCTCAACATACCCTTTCAGGCATACTCACTCAGAAAGACAAAGAAGGACAAGAAGCACCCATAGCCTTTATGAGCGTACCCCTGAAGAAGCACAAACTCAAATACTCCCAAATAGAAAAGCATGCTTATGCAGTGGTAAAGGCAGTGAAGCATTTCAGGTATTATATTCTTCACTCGCATAGCACTGTATATGTGCCAAAAACTGTTGTGAAGAGTATTCTAACTCAGAATGAAATTGGCATGAATAACAGAGCTGTATGGATTGTGAAGATTCAATAATATGACTTGACAATCAAACCCACAAATTTGGTAAGAGGAAAGGGTTTATGTAAGTTAATTGCAGAGAACAATGAGATATGTGAAAAAATTGATGAAGTCCCTATGGCATTATTAGTTAGTTCAATCGATCCTTGGT
>MU223621.1:468860-484517 GCA_018584345.1 Thuja plicata
AACCCACAAATTTGGTAAGAGGAAAGGGTTTATGTAAGTTAATTGCAGAGAACAATGAGATATGTGAAAAAATTGATGAAGTCCCTATGGCATTATTAGTTAGTTCAATCGATCCTTGGTTCTCTGACGTCACCTACTTCCTTACATATGGAGAATGCCCAGGTCATTTGAACCAAAAGGAAAGGCGCAACCTGAGATTAAAAGCTAATAAATATGTGATTTCCTAGGGAACTTTGTTCAAAAAAGGGGTCGATGGGACTTTTCTCAGATGCGTTGATGAAGAACAACGAAAAGAATTGTTAAAAGTGTTCCATAATGAAGCATGTGAGGGACATTACTCTTCAACTGTAATAGCCTACAAGATTCTTTGAAATAGGTTCTACTGGCCAGGAATGTTCAAGGACGCTTATCAGTATGTCAGAAACTGTGATAAATGTCAACTGTTTGCTACGAGACCTTATCTGGCAGCGTTACCTCTCAAACCAGTTATTGTGGAAGAACCATTTAGAAAATGGGGAATTGATTTCATCGGACCATTGAATCCGCCATCTAGTGCTGGGGATATCTATATTCTAACGGCCACTGATTATTTTACGAAGTGGGTGGAAGCAATACCCACGAAGAAGGTGAACTCTCAGGTGGTGTGCAAATTTTTGTTGAATTTTATTTTTGTAAGATTCGGTGTGCCAATCAAAATTGTAGCAGATAATGCTTCATATTTTTCTTCAGAAGAGATATCAACCTTTTTCTATGAGCATGGTGTGGTGTTGGCCCATTCCTTAGATTATTTCCCACAGGGAAATGGCCAGGAAGAATCCAGTAATAAAAACCTGATAGTCATTATGAAAAAATTAATGGATGATAGCCCCTGAGAATGGCACAAGAAACTCCATGAGGTGCTATGGGAAGATCGAACCACTTTGAAGCAAGCTATTGGCATGTTGCCCTTTGAACTAGTATATGGAATTGGGGCTCACATTTCATTACCTCTTGAACTATCCTCGGCCAAACTCCAAGCAGTCATTGAAGATGAGTATTTCAAAGACCCTTTAGAAAGGCGTGTAATGCACTTAAGCAAGTTGGAGGAAGAAAGAGAAAACATGGTAGACCATATCACTGAGCATCAGATGAAGGTGAAGCAGATCTTTGATATGCGAGCTAGACCCCGTGGTTTTATGGAGGACAATGAAGTTCTGCTATGGGACAAAAGAAGATCATCAAAGGGATTGCATGGGAAGTTTGAATCTCTGTGGAAAGGTCCATTCATTATCTCAGAAGCTCTAGGTTCGAACACTTATAAACTGTCATATCTGGATGGTGTTAACCTACCATATACTTACAATGGGCAGGATCTGAAACTGTGCAAGCTCTAGGCGTCTGAGTCCGTCCCCTTTGTACATATTAGTTAGTTTTCAGTGTTTTCAGTTTTGGTGGTGCCCCTCTTTTCTTTTCCTTTCCTTTTGTTTAGTTCAGTCTGCGAAACCAGTATTCTGAAGTTCTCTACAAATTGGGAAATCTGCAGTCCCCAGTCAGAGCCAATGTTAGGGGGTTAAGAGTCGCCTTTATTTGAACTTTATAAGTTCACATGTTTTTAATAGTCAAAGCTTCACTTTGTTCACTTTCCTACCTTGCCGGTTCCTCCAAAGCCTTTATATTCGAGTCTGACAAATCTAAGCCTTTGGCGTCATTAGGTTTAATTCCGGTCTATTATAAACCAGTCACTCAAGCTTTCAAGTCATTTGAACCTCTTTGAACCTCTTCGAACTCAGGTTCAAAGTAGTTCAAAGTAGTTCAATAATAGTCCAAGTCTTTTTATCGCTAATGATGTGTTCCTGTAGGAAAGTACGCGGCATTTTCCTCTTGTGAGATGTTGAACCTCTTTGAACCCCTTCGAACTCAGGCTTGAAGTAGTTCAAAGTAGTTCAGAAAGGAATGCAAGCGGGATTCTTAATGACGTGACGTCTGACAAGATGGGCCGATTGACGTGGCATGATTCTATTTGCTGGGTCAGTGCACGAAAACCAAGGAAATCACTTGCACGGGTGGAAAATATTTGATTTGAGAGTAAATAATTATGATTGGAGAAGGTGGCAGGTCCCAAAGATACATTTTGATTTGAAAGCATTCATTTTTTGTGTCACTTGGCATTGAAGGCCCGATTAATGCTCACATGAAGCTGTCTATCCCGTGCTTCAAACTGCAAATAAAAAGAAGATTTGTAAGTCATTTTTCCCTATTATGCATTCGTGGACTCTCGGTGCTGGAAAGGTGGTTTGGTCAGGTTCAACTCTTACAGGTAGCTTTTTTGAGCTCTGTTCCTCATTTCTGGTTGTTGCTTAAAGTTCAATATTTCGATCCATGAGCTGGTAAACTCTTCATTTTCTTGTGCAAATATGAAGTCTATTATGCACTTCTTTGGAAACGTAAAGAACTTAGAATGTAGGGCTCCAGTCATAGTGGACATGGATTTGTTAGGGGTTTCGGTTGACACCATGACTTCAAAGCTCTCTTCTCATGTTGATGAAGAGTCTATTGTAGAAATTTTAGCCAGTGGCCTACTAGAAGCAGCCGCATTCCCACCTTCCGCCGCCTGTCCAGAATTAATACAGGAGTGCATTAACATATATGATGTTAAATTGAAGTGTGTTTTAAATGCAGATGGTCAAACCCTAATACCAGTAAACCATTGAACCATTGTAGCAGTTTTCAAAATACCTAATGAGGGTCTTGTTAACTTCACCCCCACCCAGTCTTTGGCTCAATTTAGGGAAAATGTTGACAAGAATAGAAGCCATATAGCAAGAAAATGGACCAAAACCAACTACAAAGGAGGGTCGCAGTTACCCAAATCCCTTACTAAGGATCACATGAACCCTCTGGTACATGAATTGTTGTCCTTCTCCACTGATTAAAGGGTTCAGAACAAGCTCTGTATTTTGACGAATGGATGTTCTATTTTGTGGAAATTGTTCTAGAGGGAAGACAACACATAGACTGGACCGAGATCATAGCCGTATCCCTTAGGAACCAACTCAAACAAACTCAAATGACCAAAGAAGGGTTTTATATGTCCTCATACTTAATGTACTGCTTGGCCTGCACTCAAAAATTATCTCCTATTCAGAAAGTTCCTTGGAACGAAAGCCTGTTTATTTATGAATATTGCCCATTGTTAAGAAAAGATAAAGTTTTAGAGGACTACAGGAAAGCACACGATGTGTTTTGGGGGGAATTACACCAAGAACTTGCAGGCGCGCCGAACCAGATAATTTCAAAGAATGCTCAAAAATTAGTCTAGGTATTTGGTAGTTTCTACATTCAATTTCCCCGCTTCACATATATTTGGGTAGGTGGATTTGAAGAGGAACCCTTGAAGTTGCCTCGATATGCTTTCGATTGCTTTGTACTGGCGGAGGTTGGCAGACAATTATTTATTGTTATTAAAATTGTTCTCCCTAAAGACAAGTGGAATTCTTTGTTTCCGGTGAAACTAGGCAATTTGGTCTGTAATAGTATGTTAGATGCATCCATTGTTGGGAGTAATTTGCTAAACTTCCACATGACCTTTTATGAACCAAGGACAGGATTTGATAGCAAGTTTTTTGCCAGGCAGACTCTAGGGCTAAGTAAATGCCCCTCCCCAAGTTATCATCTTGAGGATTTATGGGAAAATCTCAGTGATGAGAAAATGGTCTAGGAGCAAGATCGAAGCAGACTCACTATGTCTCAGAACAAGCTATTGCAATTGAGGTTTGATATCAGAAGTGTGGAAGAGGAAAGTTCAGAGATTCCATGCCCATCCACCACCTGTTCAGAAGCAGAAAGTGTCCCAATTATCGATTGGGGCAGGAAAGAATCCAGCGATATTAAACTCAGAGCTTGCCGCATTCTAGAAGAGACTGAGAGTTGGATCACAGTGAAGAAGAAGGGAGTTAAACTCCTTAAAGACACATGCCTTGATACAAGATCACCTATTAAAAGTGTTAAGTAAGTTCATGCTAATGATTCTCCTTTGTTACCAAATGCAAGTGAAATAACATCATTGAAGGAGAAGACAACTTCAGTGAAACACCCTACCGCGCCAAGATCGAGGGTAAGGACGAGGTCAAAAAAGAAGAACCAGATGGCTTCGGGAGAACCTGACTATTTGGATGATGTCGTTGAGCTCAATGAAGAAGACCTCTCATTCACCCCTGATCACCAATAGAAGGTTCAAGAGGTTCTCACGCAGAATCAGGAGCTATCCCATGTTGCAAGAACACCCATCAAAACTCCTGATAATCAAATTATGCCTAGTTCGATTCCACTATGGCTCACTGAATCTATTAGCAAAAGAAAAAGTTTCAAACCGCTTGCTTTGCCGGTTAAAGAAATTGTCACAAGGTATGCTGCCCGCACCCCAAAAGCTAAAAGAATGAAAAGGGACACGAGGTTGACAATAGACCCATCAACAGGGAAGATTATTGCTGAAATTGCCAGATTAAAGCCTATGGAAGAGGCGCAGGATCCTGAGCCCGAAGATTATGAATTAACAAAAATGGAGTTAGGAGTTCTGAACAGGGACTCTCGTGATCACATTTTCAAATTTCCCTTCGACCATATGTTAGGACAGTCACAGAAAGATGGCAGGGAGAAACGCAAATTAAAGGAAATAGTTTCGACTATGGCAGAATTTCTCTCTTCGTTGGCTAAAGATGGTGCACTACCTTTGGCACAGGCCTACCAAGGGTTTGACCCCAACTCGGAGAAAAACCAAAAATAGGTCAAATAGGTACAACAAGGAAGAACTTGGATAGAAGTAATCAAGGCATGGACCAATGGTATAATAGCAGAAGGAAGCGCATTCATACAGGAGTTCATGAGCACCCGCGCGGACGGCGAAATACTCCTAGGGGAGATTCAGACCTTGATCCCAATATGGGAAAATGAGGCAGAAAAATGTGCAGACGTTGTGATGCGAGTGCAAGAGATTGAAGATTTTGGAGTAAAACAATTTTTAACTGAAAATCCCATGAAATTAGTTGATCCTTGTATGTTGTTTGTCTTAAAGAAAAACTTTGGCTAGAAGAACGCATTGTTTGAAGCAGCTATTTCTCAGATGAAAGCCATGGAAAAAGAAGTGCAGGAAATTCACTTCGACACCTTAAAGGACATAAAAGTAGTGAACCCCTCGGGCATCTTACAATTGGAGGATGGAAATCAGGGTGTTGATGAGATGGTTAAGTCTTTCGTTGACGTAATGAATGCTTTCAAAGAGAATGATGCTCCAATAGTTCACGACCTCACCAGAACCGCCAACATCAAAGCCATGTTGATCTTGAACCGAGGACAACTGCCGAAACAGGCTGAAAAAAATCTAGAAAATGCGATGGGAGAAGAACGTGATGCACGCCAAGTTAGCCGCACTAAAAAATCAACACGCCCCGCCTACTCAAGAACTGTTCCGTGTCTTCCGGTCATGGAAGCTGGTGAAGATGGCCACGTCAGAAGATACAAAAAAAAGCTAAACCGGATTTAGTTTTATTTCCTTAAATTATCCTGCTTTTAAAAAATCTTATTATGAGAACTTTGTTATAACTGGTAACTATTTCTTTCTATGGTTGTGTCCGAGAAGCCAATTTTTTTGGGAGGCTTTCTCGGACTGCTGAACTATATAAGCTGGAGCTTAAAACTCTATAAGGGTTAGAATAGAATAGAGGGGATAGAGATATAGAATTTAGAATAGCAGCGAAAGTTCCTTCTTGTTTTTCAATAGTTTAAGTGACTGATGATATCTGGACTTTGAGCCAGTTATGCCTGAATGTCATGCTGAATTAAATTTTGATCTTTGGAAATTTGATAGTAATATATATATCCCTACTTTGAGAGAGTTATATATTGAACTTTTGCATGCGTTATTCCATTTCATTCATTTAGTTTTAGATTTATGAATTCCAGTTTTCCGTAGATGAATACTTAATAGTTTTGAATTTCTTGGTCAGTTAGTTAGTTTAAAGCTCTTCTGCAAAATAGTTTATGGTTCTTTCTAAGTTTTACAAGTTTCCATGATTTACCTCATCTATCCAAGAACAGTTGGGAGATCTTTTTCCTACTTTTTAGTTAAAATATTGTATGTTTAAATTGTAAGTATCCACTCATTGAAAATCTTTGAAAGGGAGCTGTACCTTCGTAAAATTAAGAGGGAAGCAAAGTAAATGCTTACCCAACTGTTGTTTAAAGGTTTGTTTTCAAGGGCATAGAGTTAGAAAGTAAATATCAAAATTTAAGGAGAACAAATCTGTTAGCCAACAGGTCCTTAACTTATACTCATATAACTATTTTACAAAATTTTGTCCCTCTCTGAACTTGGTGCTTTCTTCATCCCATCTTTTTCTGGCCTTCTCTCATCTTTTCCTTTATGGTATCAGTTTATTCTTTTCATATTGCAATTCAGCTTCTAGAGGGAGAAGGAAGAAACTCTATTATTGGGATAGAGGAAGAGTGTTGATATGCCTCTTCTGCTATCATTCTTTGGGGTGAAGCCTAGACTGGAAATTGACCCCTTAGTTGGGCTACGATTTTGTCCTCCAAATTTGAAAATTTCTGTTCATTGTACCCCTTCAAAACTGTGTTAAATTTCTCTTGTAGGGTTTTATTTTCATCCTCCAACTTTTGGGCTACTTTCACCCTAAATTTTTTTGATTCTAGAGTGATGTTTTCTGCTTCCACATCCCCTGTATCAGCAACTCTCTTAACCAACTGATTTCTTGAATGCCTAGCTTGGTCTTCTTTATCAGTTGCCTTATTGCTTCTATTCTTAATATGCCACATTACTAGTGCAGCATGGTCTTCACTGAATTTTATGCCTTTTGAAGCTTGCTGAGCTTGTGCTTCTGTGGCATGTACTGTAGTGGTTTCTTTTCTAATTGCATCAAAGACAATTTCTTCAGCAATGTCCCATTCAGGAAGTATTAATACACCCTCCTTCTTCACTAGATCCCTCCCCTCATCTGGAGTTATCTTGGCAAACTTGGCCATCATTTCCTGCTTGATTTTAGTTTCAAGCTCCTCCTTATCCTTGGCAGGGTGTTCTTCCTGCTTCTTCTGACTTTTTTCTTTGAATTCATTTATATGAATTCTCCATAAGAATTGTAAAAATTCCCTCGACTTAACAAAATTGTCATCAGACAAAAACTTGTCACTGGCTTGCTATGTAAGTGGGTCCAATTCCTTTCCAACATATTCTGCCAGTGTAAGGTCGAACTCACTAACTTTAGGAGCTGCTGGTGTGCCTTCTTGTAATTCTTCAGAGGTGACAAAAATTTGAACAACATTCCCCATCTGTAGTAGCTACTCTGCAACACCTTGATCATCTATATGTAGGGGAGATTGGGTTGGAGAATATACATTTGATTCTTGTTGGGCTTCTTCTCCTAACCTATGCCTCTTGGGGCTTGGCAATGTGCTAGAGATGGCCTCCAAGGGACTCTTACCCTTTGTTTCAGTAGTCTTTTCTACTTTGGGTACCACTGCACTATATCCTTTCCTTTGATATACAACATATTTACCAAGAGGCACCCTTATAGTAGGAATGATCCTACTCAATACTACTTTAGCTCTTTCTGTCTCTTTCTGCAATATTTGTTCTCTTTTCTGATTCAATGCTTGTATAATTTCTTCAAACATTGTCATTGATGAATCAATTTTCTTAGCCCATGGCTGAGCCTAAAATTCCCTCAGGGGGTCATATAGTTTATCAAAATGCTGCACAAAGTCCAGGATTTTCTTGTAACCCAACCATTTCTCTTTCTTTATTTCTTTCTCAATCATGTCAAGCTCAATCTTGATGATATCCTATAGGAATTTAAATTAGTGGTCCAACACCAAGCATCTAATCTTCTTCCTGAACATATCCTTTATGAAGGCTTCAGGATTGACACATCTTGGCTTGGCAGTAGTTAAGTGATAAGGCTCAAATAAATTCTGCAAGCGCTTCCACCCTCCCTTTGTGATGATGAATTGTTGGGCATTGGTGATAGTTGGGAAAATTGTCCCTTTTCCTCTCCCTATAAGTTCTTCCTCCTGCAGGCCACCAATTTGCCTGATTATTTCTAAAAATCCTAATTTCAAAGGGACTTTATATGGTAGGATGTTGGGTACTCGTCTGAAACCATACACTCTAAACATAGTAGAAACTGGGTATAGAATAACATCCCCCATTTATGCACCATTTTGAGCTCCTGATTGTGCTCATTGGGTCTTAAAAAATTCATTAGTGATATAGGGATTCTAGGCTCATCTCCAATAAGTAACCTTCTGAGCCTAGCTACGAAACACCTATCAAATGTGATGAAGTTAGCCTCCTTGTTGTCCAACGACATATCAGCATTCCATAACTATACTGGCATATCCTCATCATCTTTGATTCTCTACAGGCTCATCTCTTCATCTGCCCCTTTAAATAGGAACATGTGCATGAGTAAAGAATACCAAGTGAAAGGCTTGGTGAGCTGTGACTTTTGAATACATTTCAAGTCTTCATGAATCAAATCGGCCAAATATGGGGCAAAATAAAAAATAATGGCAAGGTGACGATGCAGGATTTGGACCATCATAAACATGAGATGGATTGGCATCTCATTCCCCTCATCTTCCCCAAAGATCTGGCACAAGGCCCTATAAACTCCTCTGGCCTTGGGAGTGAACAAATCAACCTTAAAAGGTTCTTTTGTGTTAGGACCTACTAACACTAGGTCTCCCAGTTTTTCCAAAAACTCTATTAGTGGGCCTCCCAGTCCCCTAAGATAGATACTCTGAGCTTGGTATATTTCCTTGAATTCATTAAAACTAATTTTATCCATAGTGTTGTCTGGTTCATTTAAACTGAGCACTTCTCTTATCTCTTCGACAATTATGCTAATCATGACATGCCCTTTACTATCCAACACTACCCTAGCTATTTCATCGTAGTTCTCTACTATCTGCATGAGTAAATCCACATCCATAAATACCCCAGGTACTACCAATTTACCCACATCAAACTGCCATACATTACTATATGGAGCAAAATATTTCCTCTGGCCAAAAACATTTTTGAAATGGGCCATTCTGCTTATGCCCATATTGGCATCCCGCAACCATCTCCCATAGTCATACAATCCCTTTGCAAGTTTGACTCGTGGGGCTTTAGGAATTTCTTCCTTCAATTTAGTGTAATCATTAGTTGATCTAGTCAACTGTTGGAGTAAATTGTCACATACATTTCTCTCCTGATAATCCACCTTTCCCTTGAATTTTCTCTTGGGTGGCATTATGTTATGTAGGGTTTGAAATTTTACCACAGATTATATCTCTAATACCTGTCTGTATTTACTGCAATAAGCCCTAATACATTTGCAAAGGTTTTAAGAAATTTAATCATAGAAACAGAAGAATACCCATTCAGCAGATGATCTGATACCTTTGACAACACTTCGCTTCAAAAATACTCTGTTTTAGAACTCGTCGATGATGCACAATAAATTATAACTTCAAATGATGAATTAAAACCCAACATTTTATGCAATCAAATTTCATTTCGTTGCAGACTTTCTAGGCGACACACATTCGCCATTACTTGTGTTGAGTTTAAACTTGCTGTTAGATTTTGCCATTTTAAAACATAGTCATTGATCTTACTATCTTTCTTTCTCATCCAATGGTTCTGAGCAAGTCTTTCATAATTTTCATCTACCATGACACATGGTAGCCTGTCGCGTTCCCTCAAAGGATAACTAGTGAGTAGTTTCATCTTAAGGCTTTGTGCCTACCATTCGATCTACCTTAACTTACCCACAAGATATCTTTCTTTATGTTGTAGATGGGCCCCAACATCTAGGACACGCGTCACCACAATGTAATGCCTTGAAGATTAACCATCGATCAACTTTTCTTTGAGGCTTTACGCTAGTTGTTAGATCTTCAAGATCTATTCTACTTTTACTTCTTTCAATAATCTGTGGCTTTAAATCTGGCAGAGACATGTGTCATCATGATGCAATGCCTTGAAGCTTAAAAACTGATCAACTTTATTTCAAGGCAAAGCACCCACCGTTGGATCATCCTTAACTTACCTGGTCTTTAACTAACCACCTTTTGATTAAGCGTGGTCTGCAGCTTGCATAATGGGACACATGGCGGCATGTTGCATTCCCTCATTGATTAACTACCCTTCATCTTGTGTTCAAGGAAATATTCCCACCATTAGATCAGATCCAAGATGTTGTGCTTTAACTAGTGCTTGACTTTTCAACTTTAACCCACTGATTTCCAGATGTCATTCTCTCGCGTTGCCTTGATGATTGTTATCCTTGCATCTTTACACCTGTCGTTGGATTTAATCTGAGATGCTACCTTTTAATTAAATGTTACATTCATCTTGGCCCCACCTAGACATGTGGAAGCTCCATGCAATGCCTTGAACCTTAAAGCATGATCTACTTTCTTTTAAGGCTTTGTGCGCACCGTTAGATTCAATATGATCAACTTAAGCTAGCCTTGTTTTGAAGTTACAAAAATAGTTCATCTAACCATGTCTCAACTTTGGTACATCTAAATTAGAGGCCTTTGGAACCCTTCAGAAGTTACGGTGATTCATGACGGTCTTCTTAACATCTCCGCTATAAATTATAATTTATCATATAATGTTACAAAGTCCCGCACAAATCCTTTCATAACCTCTGAACTGTTTAATCTTGTAACTGATTAACCTTTCCAAAGTTACGCCAATCTACCAAATATTTCATCGCAACTTCGTAACCATGAACACTAACATCCAATAAATGCTCACGAAGGTCTATAACCACTTGATCATTTGATTCATTACTATCGTAGGTTCGGAAGTTCCTGAAGAAATTGATAAATATTAATCCAACCGTTGACAGATGTCACAGTCCATTCCTCGGTGCTTTCCATGTGGCATGCAAATTTATTATTTGTCATACTCATTTACTTAATTTAATAATTCCTAAATTCCTAATAGTAATTTCCTAAATGAAAATATTAATATAATTATTATTAATATGACATATACATTATTATTATTACATTCAATTTTAAACAAATTGCAACTGCAACTACGAATCGTGATCTTGAGCTCTTTACAAAATTACACAGGCAGAGAAAATTACAAAATATCCTTGTATTAACTTCCTTCAAAATTTGAAATTTATACATCAATGGTCAAGATTCAATGATCATAGTACCAGAGACTTCTAAGTTCTAAGTTCTATAAGAAAATTACAAAATATCAGTATATTAACTTCCTTGAAATTTATACATCAAATGATTAAATTCAATGATCAATGACAATGATCATAGTATGAAATAATTATATCAAAAAATTACAAGAGATTAAGCTTAGAAATAGTTATAAGAGCGACAAGTGGCAACCCAGATTCTTCAGTATCAGTCTTGGTTTGCACCAAAGGTGTATCCACAGTAGGTGAACCACAAAGATAGGATACCCTGTTTGAATTAACTGACCTCCCTCTGTTGGCTCTTCATCTAATACCAGAAGTAGAACTGTCAGTGACAACTACAAGGCTTGAATCTCTCTAATGTTTTCCCACATCACCATTTCCCTCTTTGATGGCCAAGTTATCACTCTAACTGTATCCAATTCTTCAAGACATTTGTTCCACTTGGCATCCGTTATGGCTCGATATTTAGCAACAAACTTATTCATGTCAATCTCCTTCTTGTACAATTCATCCATAACTTCAAAAAAAGTTGAAATGTCAGCATCACCAACAAAATAAGAAGCCACCTTGCTAGCATCCAAAATTTGGTTGAAAGAATCAACCCACTCCTGCTAGTCCTTCAACTATCCCTATGTTTCCATAATAAGAGGGATATATTCTTCAGACTCTTCAGCAAAAAACTTTATCTTTTCCTAAATGTTATTTAACCTGCCATTGAAAAATGCATACAAATCCTTTACTAATACCACCATTTCCTTAACATCAATTATTTTGTCAGGTAACTCCATTTTTTTCCCATTAGTAAAATTAACCTCTCAAAGAATTGCAAGTGTGGGCCCCAAGTATTAAATAATGGGGTTAGTACACACAAGGCATTAGAACAATGATATTCTACCCCCTACAAAGAAATGAATGTGCTATGAATTATTTGAGACTTCCCTTTTAAAACATTTACTCTGTGCAATAGCACCTTCTTCAACATCTCCTTTTCAGCAATTCCAGTATCAACAAGCTGATCAACGTCCATTATTATGTTCTCTGTTGCAAGATCTAGAGCTGAGCCCCCCTGAAACTCAGTTTGGACCCCAGCATCACCGCTCTCTATAACTTCCTTGAACTGATTTTTTAGACTATTTATTTCATCTTTTAGCTCCTTTAGAGTCATATCCAAGACAAAATTCTTCTTCAATTCCTCTTCAAACTTTTCCTAGTTGACACAATCTATGACTGTCCTTGCTAGCCTATTCTCTAAGTCCTCAACCACTACCTTATTCATGGAGGATGCATGATGTAGGAGATTTTCTATCTCTGATCTTGTAGTCTCCTGCAACCTCCATATTAATTGGCTACCCTATGCTGTGTCTTGGATGTCAACCAATCTGGGATTATTAGATTCTGGGGCCACACACCATACTGCTAGTGTCTTACTATCCATATTGAATCCAGAACCCCTTTGTAGTCCATCAGGGCCAAAATATTCATAAGCTACAACATTATCTTGCCTCTTGATTTGGTTAATTAAGAATGAGGACTCAAGTCCCATCCAGGGATCAACAACATGCCACTTCTCTTCACAAGATCTCTTGCCTCCTCCATAGTTAATGTTTCACTATTGGGATCATAGGCCTACAAATTTTCAATCATTTCAATAGTCTCTTCTTGTGATTCCCTTGGTTTCAAAGACAATGTTAACTCATTCTGCTTAACTCTAAAGACAAAACTTTTTAACTCACCGGACTTGATGAATTCATCATCATCTATAAAATCTTTATCTTGGATGACCCTGTCATCCAATCTAGCTGTAGCCAATTCTAACTCATCTAGGGCCTTTTCTCCCTCTTCATCCTGTGATGTCAAATTTTTTTGTCTTAAGTCAGCAAAGTATTTCCAATTACCTAGCATGATTTGTAGTGCCTTTTGCCTTGCCTTTTGTGGTACATTCATCAACTTTTGTTTCTTTGATGGCCCCTACTCAAATGTGGATGGCTCAGCTTGTTCTATTTCTACCATAAACACCACATCAGGTTCAACTTCCTTAGGGTTTATTATGTCCACCTCCTTCTCCTCAGGGATGTCTTGCAATTTAGACATAATATTTTTGTAATTCTCTATACACATGTCAATTCTCGGCATGTATTTGAGATTAGGGAAGAAACAATGGAAGGTAGGGTCTTCCTTTTTCAATTCTTCCTCTACCCTTACAATATTGTGCCATTTAAGGGTTCTCTCCTCACAGATATCTTCATTGAGCAAATTTATAATAACATCCTCATCAGCCATAGGCTGATTTTGAGCCAAATTGTGATTGCTCATTTCTCTCAATGCTCCTCTAATGAAGTCTTCAGGGTCATACATCCTTGCTTTAGCATAGGGCAAGTTGAACTGTCTCAGGAATTCATGGATTTCGTCCACAACATCTTTACCTATAGAGAAATCCCCTATTTGGAACCTCCTTACTAGAGAGCTTCCCTTATGTCTTTTAGGGCCTAAGTGTTCTCTATCCATCATGATAAGTTGCCACATGAATTCTACTATTGCCAATCTTTCTGGGACATATTTTGCCAATAAGTGTGGAGGTTGAGGGCAAGCATACACTCTTATAACATAAAAATTATTAAAAAAAAACATATCACCCCAATTGTGGTTAATTTCATTGTCAATTTTAAATGCTAGGGGTCTAAGAAATTTTCTAAATAGTAAAGGAAATTTATTCCTCACAATACCTAACATGTTCATTATTGGATCCACAAAATCACTATAAAAAGAAATGGAATTAGAGAAATGGTGACTTCTATCCCATAACCTGGTCCAGAGCTAAAGTGGAATAGGTCCTCCTGCATTCTCGGTCTCATTAATGAACTCTGGGTTGATGTAGCCAATATTGCAATAGAGGATTAGGTGCATCAACATGGAGTAGTGATTGAACTTGATGCTTTTCAAATCAGTCTTTGCCATCATCAACTTAGTGTGCATTACATTGATTATGTGTCCCACATAATCAAACTCCTTATTGGTGTACAGGTCCTGAACATCTGTAGCAATGACATAAATGTCAAGAGTCACTGTCAAACCTCCATCTATTCCAATAACTTTCATTAGACCATAGATGGTATTCTGCGAAATAGGTAAAAAAAAATCTCAATATCAATTGAATCTGTAACCTTCTTCAAAAACAACCCTACCTCTTTAATTTGTCTAGGAATATGCTTCCTCATAACCCTTCCAGTGTAGTAACTTTTGTATCTATGAAATAGGGCCTCCTCTTTTGTTAGGTCAATATCCATGCTCATAGCTCCCTGAAGGTTGAAATCTTGAATAAAAGTTTCTCTATCTAACATGTAGAGTATAGACTTGTCCTGCACATGGAAAGCTTGTGTCACTGGATTGTATGCTTCAATTAGCACTTTCATGAGCTCTATATCCAAAATAACGTCAGGTACTATCAAATTTCCCAAGTTCCTATCCCATGGGTTTGAAATAGGAGGGTCTCTCAATCTATTGTTATAAAAATACATGAAGAGATCATACCCAGTTGTGTTTGGGCAGACAACATCCCTACAAAACTCACAAGGGTCCCTCCATTCATAAGAATTAGCTGATAGCAAATTTGATGATCCAGGAAAAATTTTCATCCATTCTTCACCATATATGTTTGGCCTCTTTGTTCTTGAAGCCAAAATATTTTTCATTTCTACAACAGCATCAAGAGATCCTTGTTCTGCCATTCTTTATGTATACTAAACTCTAAACAGTAAACTCCTTTTCTGCACTTAAAGGTTTCAACTCTCTGTTTCTCTTTGACTCTGAAAATTAAGGATGCTCTATGAACTGTGAAGTGTGAACTATATTTAATAACTAATAAGCAACTCACAAGTTCACAACCAATGACCATGCCACCTACTCTATTAAAAAATTAAATTCTCATCAAGCGCACATGCATGAAATTAGTAATTACCTTTCTCATAAAAGTGTCACTCCCAACTGTCACTTCCAGCATAGATTTGGGGGCAATTCAAGAGCTAATAATTGGTGTGTTGCCAGAGTTACGCTAATGGTACATATAACGATTAAACCTAGGTCACAAACTACCAAGAAAACCTAACAAAGCTCTGTAAACATTCTACTCTTTGGTACTTTCCATGTGGCATGCAACTCTCACTTTTCAACAACTTATGAAGTTACGCATGAAGTTAGTGTTGGAAACAATTGTTTAATTGTGTATTGTCCTTGATGTTACACAAATGTCATATTAGTCATTAGACAGAGTCTACCGAGCTCAGAATGTTCAGCAAGGCAGTTAACCAAGTCTACCGAGCTCAGACGGTAAGAGAAGCTATTTACAGAGTCTACCAAGCGCTCCAGAATACTATATCGAGAAGTTAGTTACTACCGAGCTCACTCGGTCGACAAAAGAAATTCATTCTCTACCGAGTCCACT
>MU223621.1:490634-503788 GCA_018584345.1 Thuja plicata
AAATCTCTTAGCAGAGTTGGTCTAACAACCATTTAATAAATCCTCTAACAAGGTGACAATTCAGTTGAATTTCTCTAAAGACCTCTCACAAGGCCACTCCTAGCAGGGTGATTAAATCCTTTAACAGGGTCACACCTAACAGTTTGTTTTGTAACCTTTAACAGGGTTGGCTCCTAACAGGGCTCACTTCAGAAGAGTGAAAATCAGTAACTAGTTGCATTGGTGGTTTTCCCAAATTGGGTTTCCACGTTATATCTGGTGTTACTTGTGTTTATGCTATTTGATTTATGCATGTCAATAACTGTGAATGTTTAATGAACAATGATAAGTTAATCTATCGAGTAAACAACAATATATAAAGAAGACATCTAAGGGACTTGTGGATTTATTTTTTTGGTAACTGATTCACCCCTCCCCTCTCAGTTACTCCATCTATATTTCCAATAGTTAGTCGGGACTTTGGAACCACTACCCATCATAAAAATTAAACAGTTGAGAAGTTATGAAATAGCCAGCCGTAACTTCATAACCCCTCACCATCATAATAACTTAACCATTGAGAAGTTATCAAACAACCAGGCTTAACTTTGGAACCCATCACCATCATGATTTAGTACACACGCATGAAATTAGTAATTACCTTTTTTAGAAAAGTGTCACTATCAACTCAGAACTGTCACTTCCAGCATAGATTTGGCTGAAGTTACACTAACTATACATCTAACCCTAGGTTCTTATTCCAACTTACTCTCACTTTTCAACAACTTACGAAGTTACGCATGAATTTAGTCAGGATTTTAGAACCCTTAACCATCATACAAATTTAATTGTTTAGAAGTTATGAAATACCTAGGCATAACTTCGGAGCCCATCATCATCAAAAATAACTTAACCATTGAGAGGTTATGAAATAGACAAATGTAACTTTAAAACCCATCACCATCAAAAATAACATAACCATTGAGAAGTTACAAAACAGCCAAACATAACTTAAGAACCCATCACCATCATAATAAATTAAGCATTTAGGAGTTACGAAACAGCCAGACGTAACTTCAAAACCCATCACCATCATAATAAATTAACCATTGAGAAGTTACGAAATAGACAGGCGTAACTTCAGAGCTTGGAGTGGGTTCCAAATTTCAATGTGCCATGTGGGATTTAATTTTAGATTTCAAAAGCGTCAAACTTCTCATTCAGTCAGTGAAGTGAATCGTGGATTCATGATTTAGCATTCTCAATCAGTTAATACATATAGGTATTTATAATTTTATATAGAATCATAGTTCACAGTCACACTCACAGATACTTCAAAGTTCAATTTACACATTTTTCAATTTATAAAACTATTGTTCAATTTCATGAATCATGATTCACGTAAAACTAAAAACAATAACCTATAACACTATTTGAAAAAGATTCTTCTAGTTCTAGTTCTCATATGTATACACTTATAGTATATTGTATTACTATTAAATTCAAAAAATGGTATTAGGAATTTTGGTATACAATGTACATAATACTGGTAACTGATCACTAATTGAGATTCACTGAGTAATGAGTGACTGAAGTTCTGAACGGTTGTGGTTTCCCCAGAAGGAGAAGCGACAAGCTTCCAACCATTTCCAAAAGTTAAAACCAAAATGAAAAGCACATAGTCATACTACATTTGAATTTCGTATTTACAAATTACAACTACAAGTCTACAAGTAACAAAAAATTTTAGTTTCACAAAGAAAAAAGATCAGTCGATGCGCCGACCAGAAAATAACCGGATCATCTCCTCCTAGAACCCCTCTTGGTTGAAGCCATGATTGTAAAAAATGGTGCGCATCTCTGCCTTGTCATGTTCTACTTCAAGTTCGAACATGTCACTTTGGTATCTGGCATAACTGGTAGCATGATCCCATGCTGCAGACATAAGATGACTGAGGACATCCTCCTGAATCTCCTCCTCCATATCCAAATTTAGTTGGATAAAAGGTTCTGGGTTATCATTGATGATCCCTCACCTACTGGAAGACCCATTTTGAATTTCTGTCTTCCAAGGTTCCAAATTTAGAAATTTAGAAAGCGCACTATGTTCTACAATTTCACTACCGAGGAGTATATAAATAAAATAATCACCAACTTTCCAGGCACAATAAATTTTCAAGGAATGTTTCACGTAAGGTGGCTTGCCATAGAAAAGTAAATTAATGAATATCAATAAACAAAAATTGCAGACATTTGTATCCGCCTTTGTACCCTGCGTAACTTAGCTTTGAAGTCGAAAAGACAAATAATGAATGTTGATGAATCACAACTCATTTCCCGTAAAATTATCCTTTTTAATGTCTAATCAAAATCTTGGCCTGGATTATGTAACTACTCAATTTACGCAGACTGGCAGCGTGTGCTCGGAACCACCATATACTAGCAATGATTATAAATTTTGAACTAAAAACTTGGAAGCCGCATTAAATTGTGAAGGAATGTTTCACGTAAGGTGACTTGACACCGAAAAGAAAAATAATAAATGTTTACGGATCACAGCTCATATCTTGTACAAATTATCCTTTTTAATGTCAAATCAAAATTTGGTGTCAATAAGTCTCATTAATAATTAATTGCAATTTGTAGTTTGAAGTTCAATATTTAAATGCTAAACCTTTAACTCTTTAATCTATGGTCACCTTCATGTTAGTCGAACCCACATCAGCACAAGGACATGTATCACCACAAGGAAACGTATCATTCATACTTAATGACTTGATAGATTTCGATCATCTTGAGACTAAGTCATTAAGTGGGTCGTCCGATCAAAGAAAATATGCATGCCTTTTACCTTTAACAGGGTCATTGCGTATCTTTGTAACCTTTAGCCATTGACCCTCCTTTTAGCCTGTCGATGCTACACAAGCTGTCCTCACAAAATGGTCATCACTATCACCTATCATTAAATGACATGTAGCACCCAACTTGACACATATTCCCATCGCTATGTTTTGAATATTTGCCAATATATTTTTTATACTTTAAATGTTATTTTTTATTCGCCAATATATATTTTTTATAATATAAATATTGTTTTTTATTCGCTAATATATATTTTTGCATACTATAAATATTGTTTTTTATTCGCCCATATTTATTTTCTATACTATAAATATTGTTTTTTATTCGCCAATATATATATTTTTATACTATAAATACTATTTTTTATTCGCCAATATATATTTTGTATACTATGAATACTATTTTTTATTCGCCCATATATATTTTTTATAATATAAATACTATTTTTTATTTGCCAATATATATTTTATATACTATACATACTATTTTTTATTCGCCATTATATATTTTTATACTATAAATACTATTTTTTATTCGTCAATTGAGATTATTTTTATTCTTGGCCAAATATAAAAAATTTCACCAAAAAAATTAATAATTTCCTCTGTAGTTTTCTAAAATTCGTCAGTTTTTTACACCTTTTTTGAAAGGGGGTTTCTTAAAGATTACCCTGATCTTGATTCTTCCCTTAATCATAGTTTTCTTGCTCATAAGAAGAAGCACTTTTCCCCTATTTTTTAGGAGGGACTTATTTTACTTATCATGGAGTATGCTAAATCCCTTCAAATCAAAAAACACCCTCCTATTTCTAGAATTGAGTTTAAGAAAAATATTAGGGTTCATTATGATACTTCTGGTACTGATCATGATGATGTTGATTTGGATGGGGATAGAGTGTATCATATGTTTAAGAAGAAATGAAAGGATCCCATGCATCCTTCTATCTTTATGCCTTCCTCTTCTTCTTGGAGGAAGAGAATTGTGTCCTCAGATCAGGAAGATTTAGATTATGTGCCCTCTTAATATTTTTTTCCTTATTCCTTTGAAACCAGTGTAGGAAAGAGCAAGGGGAGTGCTAGGCCCAGTAGGGCCAAACCAAAATGTAACCCTAATCTCTCTATCTCTCCTTCGAAGGTTTTTAGCTCCCCTGTTTGGAAGAAACCTACTAGTCCTTCCATCCAGGTGGTTCCTAATGATAAGGGCTCTATTGAGAAAGATAAGGATCTTCATGTTGAGATTCCCTTTGGTTTAAGGAAGGATACCCCTATTGAAATGGGATCCTCTATCTAGGAAAGCTCCCCTATCAATGCTAAGGTCGATAATTTTTTACAGAGTTAGGAGGCTCTTCTGGAATCAATTTTTTCTGAGATTCATGCTTTGAAGAATAGTTCCCTTTTAACTCAAAAGTTGGAAGATATACTTTCCAACACTCGTACTTTAGAAAAGGGTATTATTTATCTTAAGAAAGATCATGAGGAGAAAATTTCCACTTTGGAGAAGAATTTTAATGCCATTTGAAATAAACTGACTAAAATTGTGAATGTGAGTAAAATTACTTTGCAAGATACTAGTGTGGGCCTGCAAAAGATCAATGAGTAGGTTGATGTCATTCAATATCTTTCAAAGGTAAATTATCAAGCAACTAGTTCCAGAACCATTCTGTGTGATATAGGTAATAGGAGGATGAAGAACAAGAACACAAAAGGACAAGGAGTAGGATGTGCACATTGATTTAGAGACCCACTCGGACATGGAAGGTCCTGCTATGAGATTAAGGAGAAAAAATAAGGGTGGTAACCCTCTGGAAAATATTTTCAAGAAGGGTAAGGATATCTATGTTGATATCATCAAGAAAATGAAGAACTGTATCAAGTTATGTAGTATGTTTTGGGTTTTTTTTCCCTCCTTTTTTTCTATTTTTTGGCTTCCAAGTCCTTTATGGTTATATTATGATTTATCTTTTTGATAGGATGACTATTCATGTTGTTTTAGAGTTGGGTTTTGGTCCCTATAAAACTAGTTTTCCTCTAATAAAAAATTGGGTTTCTGGTACTTCTCTTTGTTTTGAAATGAGAGTGGGAGAGAGTGGAGGGGCATGTGGTGCTAGGGTTTCAACGAGTGTTGGTGTTGCATAGGATGCCTCTTCTATGAATGAAGATGATGAAGATGATGGGGATCATTTTCCTCATGGGTGTGAGGGGTAGACTCTCATTTTTTCCTCCTTCTTCCCTCCTCCGTATGTAATCTGTGAGATGGGTTCTTTGCTAAGGATCTTGTATGACTGGAGGAAGAGGGATTTTTGTGCTTTGGAGGTTCTCTTGGTTATTGAGTGCTCTTGGTGCTGGCATCTGTTTGATGGTTGGCATGGATTTCTTCTGGATCATTGGTCCCGGTCATGGGCTTGGTTGGGTCCTGGTCTCTCTTCGGCCCTATTTTTATCTCCAATTTTTGGTGGCATATGTGGAGAAATTATATGGTCTAGGGCCTTTTTTGTGTGACCATGCCCTGCTAGGGTCTCTCAGCAATTTATTTTTTTTACTTCTGTTATGCTTTCAAAGTTCACCTTGTGGAGCATATTTTGCTTGAGCGGTGGTCCTCTATGTCTCATGAAGTCTAGGTTTTCTTTGCGATTTATTCTAAGGATTCTGCTAGTGGTTTCTCTTCCCTTACCCCTTGGAATCCTATGGAGGTGGAGCTATCTCCTATCAAGGTGGAGAGGTTTCTAGTTTCTTTGGTTCATTTCTGGTCCTTTCTTCTTCTCTCCTTCTCTTCTACTTTATCTATTGAGGTGGAGGATGCTTCTTCTAAGGTGAAGACTGGCCGTGTGGAAGAGACAATTTATAGCTGGTTGAGGGTTTTCCTTAATCATGGGTTCTTGATCTTGGGGTTTGGTAGAGGTTGGTATTTCCTTCTTTCTAGTTAATTATCCATTTACCTTATTGAGGTTGGTTTTGCTCCTATTGTGGTGGAGTGGGCTATTCTTGGAGCTGTTTGGACTAGTAGTTGGAAAGTTTCTTCAATGGGATGCTTTGTGTTTATGGATGCTTGTTATTCGCCCATTTTTTGGTTGAGGGATCCTTGCAAAACCCTTTGATGATTGATATGGTTTGTGCATCTAGCAGGTGTTCTTTAGTTGCGGGTTCCATGAAAAAACCCTTGTTACCTATGCCAATGATCTTTGAATGTATTATCTCTATTCTAGTAGTTTCTCTTATAGCTATTGTCGATGGTTTGGGGAGCTAGTTAAAACCCCATGATAGCTTTGGGTCCCATGGTAAATCCAAGGTTTTTTATCTGGTGCTTTTGGTTGATGTTTGGCTAGATGTTGATAGTTTTCAAGGGCCCTATTCAATCTGTGGTCACTTTTGGTTAGGGTTGGGTTGGGGTGTCCCTCTAAACCCCATAATCTCCTTTCTTGGGAGGGTAGTTCTTTGATGTAAGGCTTTGGCCTTGTATTTAAAATTTTGGGAAGCTTATAATTTTCTTGTCTTTATCTCTTTATGTTACCTATTTTTTGGTTATGGGATGTTGGTTATGGGATTTTGGATTTTACAATATGCAATGATTCATCTTAGTGTGGTTCTAGATCCCCCTCAAAATCTGATTGTATAGGGTTTTGGGCCCTCTTTGAAACTTATTTTTACCTTAAACCAAAACTTATCAAGAGAATATCAACTTGACACTCAATCATAGGTTTTCACCTATTGGAATATTGGGTGTTAAATATATATTTTAATCCTTATTATTTTATTTTGGTTTCCTTTCTTTCATTTGACATGTTCAATGGGATGAACCCTTTTGTTTGCTATATTATTGTATAATTTGTAATGAGGTTTCAAGATATTTTGTACATTAAAAGAAATGCAAGTTTTGAGACATGAATTTGTTATATGTGATGCTTCTTAGTTTCATTTTTATCCTTTCTCTTGTAATCTATTATATAAATTTATTTTTTTCTAAATAAAAAAATACTACATAATTATTGCTCATATATTCATTCTCTATATTTTATTTTCTCCATCTTGAACGAAGTTGAAAAATATTAGGAAACTTCTCTATAGTTGTAAATAGTGCTCCAAAATATGAGCTAATAAAAGGAGTCATCAATTTTGAAGTTAGATTTTTCTATTACTTAGGTTGAAGTGTATTAAATCCTTTTTTTTTCAATACACCGTACGACCCCTTCTGCATCTGTACAGACCATAAGGTCTTTGTTTCTTCCTTTATTGGTATAGAGGTCTAGCAACATGCCTTCTCTTTTCCACACCATATGCTAGTGTTTGTCTGTATAGACCCCTTCCTTCTCGATGTGCGTACTATATGCTCCCAAGTATCTTTTCTTCCAAATACTTGGGTCTTGAGTCGAAGGTTTCCTGCAAGTTAGGTTTTTTTCCAAATGATTTGGTTTGCAGTAGATGGTTTCTTCCAGAAGCTCTAACATGTTACAACCTAGATGGAAAACTTCATAATCCTCAATCTTAAAGTGGAACAATCCATTTAGTTAACTCATTTCATCTTCCAAAAAATCCTCAAGTCTCATAACTCCCTCATCATCCAGTTCGATCCCTCTTCCTTCACCCAACTCTCTTGCTTTGGAATCAGAGTCTGATGCTAGTTCCTGGCTTACCACCTAATTTTGTAGGTCGATGACATATTTCTTTCCATCACTCTCTATGGAAAGGGTGTTCTTCTAATTATGGTTTTCCTTTACTGTGATGAGCCAACCCCTCTCGAGGAGGGCATCATACCCCTTCCTTTTGAGGGCGATGAAAAAAAATCTAGAAAGAAATGTTGGGTTCCAATAACAAAATTTTGCGCCATGAAGTTCCCAATTGGTTTTATACCATGCTAGTTAGTTCCTACCAAGTGGAAGGTTGGTGGCTAGAGTGTAGGTTTACCCAGAGCCTTCCACATTTCTTTTGGTAATACATTTACACCAGATCCTTCATCTACAATAGTGTTGGTCATCGTACGTCCCATGATTTCCATTTCTACCACTACAGGTGTCTCACTGACACCCACTGCTAATAGCATAGGATCTGTGGCATCATTCAAGGTAGCAACATCCTCATCTTTCTTTCCTATCTCATTCACCCTATGTTTTCCAAATCTTGGCTTTTTTTAGTGTCACTTATGTTAGTGATTGCCACCTTCAGTTGTGGTAGTGTCTCTAGCAGATATGCCACTCATAATGGGACTATTGCATGTAATATCTATTGTATGATGTTGGATTCTGATGTTGACCATATGGGAGGTCCATGTGTTTTCCTCCGTTCTTCCTCCATTGCCAGTTTCATTTTCATTTTGTCTTGGACTTCAACCTCTTTTTCTCCTACATGGATCAGGGTACGTGGATTTTTTTTTCTGGGACCTTGTGATTGCCAATACCTCCTCTTCAAATCTTGTGATGTTTATCATATTTACCCCCTTCCCCTTAGGTCAATCAACATCCTCGTAGCTATGAGGACCACACCATTTACATAGCATGCTTCCTTCACCTTGACCACTGCCACTTTGATAGTCCTGTATAAAGTGGCCCCACTCGTTACATCTGCGACATTGTATCATGGGCTTCCCCTTTATGTCATATTGGATGTGGCTTCTTGGTGTGTTATTGTTTCTATTGTGATTACTTCCTTGTTATTTTTTGCGGTAACCTCCCAACGAGGAATTTTTGTTTCTCAGAGGTGTGAGAAGCAGAGTTGATTGTTCCCCTTGGGTAAAGAGCACTTGAGCACTCCTTGCCTTCAAATTATATGGTCCTTCCTTGATGGGGTACCCTAGTACCTAACACATGTCACAAAATGCATTCTTTGGGAAGCTAGCTCTGGTATGGCCTTCCAACTTGTAGTCTGTGCACCAAAGTTCCTTGCCATGTTTTGTCTCCTCCTTTCCAGCCCTCATTTCCTTCATCATTCTCATCACATCTTTTCATAGCACCTATATAGTTTTGGATTCTCCCTTGTTATCCCCATCTATGCTATCATCATCACTAATCTTCTTCTTACCTCTGGATATCTTTTTTTCACTTTCAATATCCACCGCACAGTTGTAGGTGTCAGTATACGAGGATGGTGGCACCACTTTCATCTTCCTCTGTAGGGATGGAGTTAGTCCCTTAATGAACCATCATTTTTTAGACCATCCACTGGCCAGTTTTTGAGTTTACCAATGAGTTCCTTTAGCCTACGACAGTAAGATATTACCATTTCATTTTTTCCTTGTCGTGTATTGTAAATTTCTGCCACTACTTCATCATCATCATAGAGCAATCTGAACTCCTCCTTGAATATTTTTTGAGGTCATCCCATGTCAATTTTTCCCCTGTTAGCAGGTCCACATACCAATCAATTGCAATCCCTTGTAGGGTGGCAGGAAAAACATTCAACCAATATTCATGGTCATCCTGGCCATTTGCTTCCCATATCGTTACACATGTTTTATAGTGGCGAGCTGAATCCTCTGATCTATTTCCACCAAACTTGGGCAATTTGTTTTTCTCCGGGAGGTTTTTCATTTTCCACATACGGTAGGCATCATGCACATTATTAGATATTGGTGGGTTGGTTCCTCCTTCACATCCCTTTGCATCTTCCGCACCTATGGCTACATGCAAGTCTTCTACCCCTCCACCTCTATCATTCACGTCTCGGTTGCCTCCTTCATAGTGGTGTCGGTACTCTCTTCTCCTTGGAATCTCAGGTTTTGTTATCCCTATTCTTCATTCCTCCAAGATAATGATATTTTCAATGCCCCGCAAGGTACTCTCAAATAAATCAGCGACCTCCCCTTCAATATTTCCCTCTTGGCTATTGTCCTCTTTAGAATGCATGGATGGTTTAGTTGGTACCGAGTTACCACCTTTCAAATTGTCAGTGTCATATCCTTCTGCACCTAGGAATTTCTCAGGAGGGGTTTTGTAGTCATTGGGATCTCTTAGCTTGCTCTTGGATATGCGGAGACCTTCGTATGGTAGTTTTAGTTTCCTTCTCTCCTTCTGTCTCTCCCTTTGTGCATTGCCTTTTTCCCTTGTTTGGTAGGTTTGGCATTAATTGTTAGAGTCAACAATCTTGAAACACTACCTAGAAGATCATACATAGGACCTCTCACAGTGGGTTTGATGTGTACCATACCAGCTGAGACCTCTCTCTCCCAAGCCCCCCATTGTACATACTCGTCAATTGACATGTCTCATACATGAACCAAGACCTGTGTTAACTAGTCTTCTCTATTTACTCTGGTATTGTCTTCTTCATCACTATCAGTTACTAGGACTTGTTGGTCGAAGGTATGACCCATTATGCTGCCACCCCACCAATCCTACTTCCCTCCACAACCAAGTTCAAAATCTAGGCAATGTCGCTAAAATGTTAGATACCTAACTAGAGATGGATTGTACAACATATATGGATTCAATAGGATTGCATAATACCAAAGATAAATGAAATACAACAATAACATAAATAACATAGAATCACATTGCACCATATATGACAGAATTATATATCTTTCATAGTATAATAGTTCTCCCCTTAACACACCTTAACTTGTTCCAGACTCCTTACAAATAGACATGACACGGTTGGTTACTTATCTCCAACCATTACCAACTAATGACACAATTGACACCCCTTCAGAACAATGTTTTATTCCATTTACTAACAAAAATTCTTCTTTAACTATTTCTGGCATAATTGCCACCTACAATGTGCAACCATACTATCATAATACTTGGTATAACTAGAATCTCTCGATGACCAAAGGAGACCAACCTATCATTGAACGTGGTCCATACATATATGGGAGCTTTGCATCATCCTCAGGCCATGCCTTGCATCCAAGGTATGGTCTCCATATCACCTGGTCCATGTCATCCAACATACGGCTCCAAAAATCTAACTTGCCCAGATGAGGCAGGACAATCATACCCTCATACATATAACCATATGGCCAACCTAGATCTCTATGTCTCACAACAATTTTTCTCCTGATAGGAATATGCTCCCTTTTCTAGAGCTATAGTAAAACTGCACCTACTGAAAGTGCAGAAACATGTCTATATACTACATGATGAAGCTTGTGATATAACCATGCTAACACACAATAACCCCAATCAAAATATCATGGATATGCAATCATATCCTCTAAGATGTGACCCCAACGAATGACAAATCCATGACCTCGTCGATCAGGAAGTAGGAAACCACCAATCAAATAACCAAGTACCATAGGAAGCTGAGGAAATGAAATGAACTCTGCCCATGGTATGCTATCATCACCAATCATCAGATTGACAAACATTCATCTACATGCTGCCCCATCATAAACCTAATCATAATAAACCAACTCAGCTTGAGTTGGAATCCTGAATATTTGGTACACGTCCTCATGTGTGATAATCAACTCACCCAATGGCAAGTGGAAAGTATTATGGTCAGAGTGTCATCACTCTGCCATAGCTATGAGTAGACCCTGAATCATCTGAAACTAAGGCATATCTAGTAAGAAGGAAAAACCACACTAACCTATCACTTGTCTCTCCTGGGCAGTCAACTAGTTGACCATATCCAATGGCCATGGCAATAGTCCCAAGATATACAACTTCCAGAAATGAACCTATTTTGTAAGAAAGTGGAATCACATTAGTATCATCATCTAAATGGATCATCCTAATTCAATCAAGTTATTCTATCATCTTATCACTCTTCTTGAGCACATCTAATTTTTTTCCTAACTCTATATCATGAGGACGAAAAAAAAGGATCAAGTAATCCAACCAACCTATCAAGATTGACATCATAAATATTCATCAAAATGATTGAAACTAACATCACAAAAACTTGTTTTACATCACATATCGAGCCATATCAAACACTCAATTGATCAAACACTTAGCCAAATCAGAAGAGATTCAAAAATCAAGATTCAATTCATCAAATCAAGCCACGTGTCATTTCATTTTGGTGTACATGTCATTTCATACCATCATATGAATCACATCGTGTATGTGCTAGCTAAATCCTACTATGTGCTATTTCTTTCCTCATATGTGCAACATTATCATGTACATGTCAGTTCCTATGCTACATATTACTTCATCACAACCTACGCGCTAAAACAATTTGGAATTTGAATTAGGATTTTCTAAGCGCTATTTTACATATCATACATGCTACAATCCTACATTTCTATGTGCTAAATCATACTATCCTATGTGCTATTTCCAATTGTAGATGCGTTATTTCACTACTCTATGCACTATTTAAAAGATCATACATGCTGTTTTGCAGAAAAATTAAAAACACACTCTAATAATGCGTAAAATCCTATAAAAGTAGTACAAAATTAAAATTGATCAAACAAAAAGAGGATTTGAGCACTCACCGGAGGTCCGTGGTCTACAGGACTCTGAAATGTATATTGGCAAGTTGAATTCCTGAGGAAACATGGCTTATTTTGTGTTGTCAATCATGGCATTAAAGTCATACTAAGTTTCTGTCAAAGATAACTTAAGAGATAAAAAGACTCAGTACAAAATACAAAGCAGTCAGACAGATACACTGATCAGCACATTAGTGCGCATGTTAGAGACCACACCAAATCAGGTGTTCTTTGATATATAATCTATGGTGTGTGTATATGCTATATCCAAATGTGCAAGATACGGAACATCAGTACGGAAAAGTTACAGACAGATTAGTACACTGCAGTCCAGGAAATAATCTAGAATACAGAGCATAGAAGCCAACTACTATTTTGATCAGCGTGTATTATTTTGTGATACTAAGGCTAAGCACCTTTAGTTATAATTTTTTAATGATGTAATTAATGTTGTTGTAAACACGCTTGAGCTGACTTGTTCAGAAGCATTGTAAATTTTGTTAAGAGGATGACTAAGTGTTATGTTTTGGGTGGCGCCTATTCATTTGTAAAGATATAAGTATTATTATGTTACAGTGTGAAAGAGAAGTTATAGAGGGTCAATATAATGATGTCAAAAGATGATATAGCTCTTTAAAGGAGTAAGAGCATCCACGCATACACGGAACTGATCAGACAAACAGTGTCACTACAACAGTTCATTTTTGATATAGTGCATATCAACATTCAGAGGGTTGTAGCCTTCATATTATTTAGGCAATGAGCCATCCACCCCTAACAGGGTTACTGTAAAAGACTCCTAACGGGGTCAGACCTTTAACCAGGTCATTGTACTCAATTTGTAAAGACTGCTTCTAACAGGGCAAAGGAACTTTAACAGGTTCATTATACCTAGTACAATATTTTGTGGGTACTAATCCCCACCGGAGTTT